>OVAV01003206.1:0-10157 GCA_900406375.1 Iberis amara
AAATGCTCACTAGAAAGCGTTAAAACCGAGTAATATCAACAAGCTGTTCCAATTTATGCACCGCCCAACCGATATTCACTGGCAAGCTGGAAAAAGGATCCTACGTTACTTAGCAGGCACCGTTGCCTATGGTATATTTCTGTCTGCTAAGACTCCTTTGACATTACACGCTTATTCCGATGCAAATTGGGCAGGAGACTCCGACGACTATGTCTCCACAAATGCGTATGTCGTTTATATAGGTCGGAATCCAGTCTCATGGACAGCCAAGAAACAGAATGGTGTTGCAAGATCTTCAACAGAGGCTGAATACCGAGCTGTAGCAAACGCTGCGTCTGAACTTCGCTGGCTCAACAACCTCCTGACTGAGCTGCACATTCCACTCTCCAATACACCGGTAATCTATTGTGACAATGTTGGGGCTACATTTCTTAGCGCCAATCCGGTGTTCCATTCTAGAATGAAGCATATTGCCATTGACTATCATTTTGTAAGAGGTCAAGTACAACGCAAGGAATTACGGGTTGCTCATGTCCACACCAAAGACCAATTGGCCGATGCGTTAACCAAGCCACTATCCCGCACTCGTTTTATAGAACTCAGAGACAAGATTGGAGTGGCTACTCCCCCTCCATCTTGAAGGATACATCAATATGATTTACAATCAATCACATATTCTGTATATATTTACATACCATATCTACTTAACTCTCTGTAATATATAATGTATCTATTGTGTATCAATAAAATCAAGGCATTACATTTACACTTTAGGCTCCACCATTCTTGAACTTAGATAGGAAGCTTCAAAGAAGTTGTGTTTGGGCATGAAGAGGAGAATATGTGTGATTGTTCATGTTATGATCACTTTATTGTGACCATCGTTTAAATAATATAACAGAGAGGTTTAAGGATTATTTGGGCGTGTTACATTTAATTGGAGAGAAGAATTTGTGATTGTTCATGTTATAATCACTTTAATGTGTGCATTGTTGTATCCTAATGTATATATCATTTGATTCTTGCGTTTTAAAAAAGTGTAACAATTGACAGAAGTGAATAATTCTATGTCCCCACATAAAGTTGTCCTTGTATAAAGATTTTGAAATGACAAATCAATTTCAACCAGAGATATTTAAAGAAGATGATAAAAAAAAATGTAGTAGACTTTGTGAAACATGAAGAAATAAGAGCAAATGGCAATAACTTTTCTTCTTCCAGAGAAAACATAACCATGTGAAAACTCTATTATTGTATGTACGACATCTTGATATCATCAACAACAACAAGAAATTCAAGAACTTGCAACATCAAAAAGAATATTTTAAAAGCTGTCCAGTGAGTCTCTATCTACTTGCACAATTGCAAATTTTAAACACTAATTTAGTTAAGAACAAAAAGCTTCAGATCCAACTTCATGCACTTTTTTTTAAAGTTCAGTATTGTTCAAGCCAATGGCGTTTTGATCCCATCCAAGTCTCTTTCATCGTCTGTAGATTTAGCAGTATTTTATATTAAGAATCAACATATGGAAACTAGATATTGTACATATGATTATAAGGAAATTACCTCTGTATATAAACTGATGTACTCTTCTGATTAATGAATCAATTCCTCTGCTAAACTATATATTTTATTCGTCTGAAGACACGTAGTCTTCTTCGCCATTCGAAGATTTTGCATCTTCATCGCCATGAAGCTCTTAGCATTGGACTACTCCACATTCTCTTATCCTCCATATGTCAGCGCTACTATAAGGTCTGGCCTCGAACTCGAAAACAAGTTCGGTGGTTGTGACCTCATTTATTTCGACGTCGAATATAAAGAGATTCTTTGATGAACTTAATCTTCCATCTTTGGAGTATTTATATGTTCTATCGAAAGTAGTTCTTTCATACATGGACGCCACTCTATAACTTATATCCACACAGTCCCAACCACCTCCATTAACCAACAAAAGGCACGCCCTGTATTTTGTTGATGTACCAAGAGGTTCCTTTTCATTCAACTTCACTGTCAATAAATTCCCAAAATCTCTGTAATTGAAGAAGGTAGGAACTTCTTCACAGGGTAAGATCACATTTCCAAGAGTTGATGTTTGGATGATGAGATCTCTCGCTTCTTGATTTAGTCTGTAGCAAGATATAAAGTTGAGATTAATACCTGGATTTCTGAAGGAGCAATCTAGTCTTTTAAGTGAGGTGCAATGCTCCGCATTGAGGAACAATAGAGAATCCGGAAGCTGTGGGAGTGAGACCAGATTATACATCCCATTTAGTACTAGTCGACGTAGACGAGTGAACCCTTTGATCCACGTGCCAAGTTCTTGTCTTTCTTCTGAATATGTCCAGTATAACTCTGTGATGGTATCAAGAGCGTACGGTATTTCCATGAATCTTTCATTGTACGACATATGCAATTCCTCGAGACGTGACCATGACGTGATTGACGAAGGAACGTTTTCAACTGGAGTTCTAGTGAGATAGAGATATCTGATATTTGTGGAAATCTCAGGGAAGGATTTTAACAACAAGCAATCAGTGAGATGAAGGATATCGAGTTGCTTCATGTTGATGTTGGTCGGAAGAAACTCGAGCTTTGAGCATCCATTTAATTTCAACTTCTCCAACTTGTGAAGGTTTCCAATAGAGCAAGGGAGCTCCACAAGACTTGAGCAACGGCTGAGATCTAAAATTTGGAGTTTGGTTGCATTTCCAATAGAGAAAGAAAGCTCCACTAGATTTGAGCAGTGATTGAGATTTAACTTTTGGAGATTGGTTGCATTCCCAATAGAGCAAGGGAGCTCCACAAGACTTGAACAATGGCTGAGATCTAACTTTTGGAGATTCGTTGCATTGCCAATTGAAGAAGGAAGTTGTGCTAGACTTGAGCAATTTCTTAGATTTAGTTCCTTGAGATTAATGGCAGTAGAGAGATTAGGAAGCTCCCTAAGGTTCTTCGAAGAACTCAAATCCATCCATTTGAGACGTTGAAGTTGTTGTAATACACAGAGAACATTAAAAATTACTTACATCAACATATAGATACATTCACTATCATGTTATTAGTATTCAATCAATTAAGTGGCAAGTTCAGAGAACATTTGATTAGAAAGAATAAAACTAAAACCTTTGAGAGGAATAAAATTAAAATTACTTACTTTAATTCCTTCCCACAACTTCTCAAGTTTGTTCTTAGGCATGTTTAGTTCGACTAGGAATTCCAATTTCACAGTCGTAGGCCAACATGTCAATGGCGAAGAATCCGAATCTAGTAATCGAAGTTTTGAAGGTATATTGGTCAAACATCCAGACAAAGACAATACACATGGAGATAGATTATGACTTCCGAATCTTAAGAACTGGAGATTAGACATTCTTTCAAAGGTTCTCTCACTTATAGTCGAATCATCCCCATCATTCCATTTGTAATCTATGCCTACAACACTTGTAGTAATCTGAAAAAGACACCAAAAATAAGTAGAGGTTGATAAAAAAAATCATTTCAAGATGTAATGAGCAAATGTAACAAAAAAGTATTATGGTAGAACTTACTGCTGTAATATCAACGGGTACATTACAGTATAATTTACCAACCAAAAATTGGCATTTCCCAGATTGTTTACGAACAATTTCTTTACCAAGTTGGATAAGCAAATCATGCATTTTGATACGTCCAAAATCAAAATATATGAGAGATTTCTCAGCTAAAACTTGAATTCCTTGTCTCACATCCGTAAAATTCTCTGCTAGATATGCCTCCACTTTCTCAATTATGTAATTGTTGAAAAAACAAGCTATATGAAGGAATAAATCTTTGTATTCATCACATAAAGCATCATAACTGAACTTCAAAATGCTCTCAATCTTTCCATCAAGGCGTCTCCTCAACTTTGGTAGTGCCTCTATCCACTCATGCTTAGGCCTTCGAAGGAAGTAGGATCCCATAACTTGTAGTCCTAGAGGAAGTTTACCGGCAAGGTATGTAACTTTACGAGCAAGCTTTGTGAAACCATCATATGGGAACTTTTGACGAAATGCATACATACAAAACATTTGGAAAGCCTCATCACTTGATGGATATCTTACTTTGTAAATTCTGTCCATCCCAATTCCATGTGCAAGTAAAATTCTTAGATTTTCTGTTGCGATGATAATCCGACTTCCAAGACCAAACCATCTACTATCTTCGGCCAAGGCTACTAGTTGTGCATGCTCATCCACATCATCAAGAACAAGAAGCACTTTCTTGTCGTTCAATCTTTCTTGTGCAGCTCCTAAATCAGTGATGATGATATCTTTGTGGTTGATCATCTTAGACAACATATCGTTTTGTAGTTGCAGTTGTGCACTTCCTTCATCGAAACATGGTTTGGGATAGCTTTGCTTGATATTTACCATGAGTGCTTTCAGTTGGAAATTGTTGGAGAGTTGATTAAAGAGATATCTAGAGATTGTGCTCTTACCAATCCCAAGAGGACCCCAAATTCCAATCATTCTCACTTCATCCTCCAAATCTAAGCATAACAATGATTGCATCTTCTTCATATGAGTGTCCATTCCAATTAAACGGTCCAAATAATGTGAGGGAGCCAAATGATTAAGCATTTTCGAAATGGCAGTGGATATTTCTTCGATTGCGGAGGCTTCATTATCCCTGAAAAATAATCACTAAGAACTTACATACTAGTTGATAACCTGGACATAGCACATAATTATTTTATTTTACAAAAAGTAGTTTTAAACCATGATAGTACAAAAACATCTTTACTATTAATTGAGAAACTTTTTTGTGAATTTGGCTTATGTATTCAATTTGATTGGTTTAAACCTAAAAAATTATGGCATTTTAACATGACAATTTTAGCTGAAAAACAATTATAAACCTTCTAATTGTACTTATTTCATTAAAATATGAATATATAACCATTTTTCTATTTATATATGAACTTAGCTTAATGAAGAATCATGATGACAAGAGGATTCACAATTATAAACCTTAGTTTAATTTGCTTTCTTTTTAATTTTGTCTCAACAATAATATAATTACATACTCATCAAATGATTGCATAAATGTAAAACAAATTTACCTTAAAAAGTTACTAATATATCATGTTATTAGATTAAATTGCATCAATTGTGAGTTATTTTCATAGATGGTATACAGATTTTGTTTTATATTTATATAACAAAAAAAAAGAAGGAAAAAAGTGAAATGAAGAGGACGAACCATTTTTTTGAATCGTAACCGACGATTGTAGCCACTTCAGCTAGAGCTTTTTTCCATTTCTGAATCAGCTCATATGTTTTACCCATACAAGTCTCCTCAAAGACCTTGCCAAAGTCCCCAACTTGCTTCTTCACATCAGTTGGCTCTACTTGATAGAATATAGTAATCACTTTTTGACCAATCTTTCTTCTACACTTTAAGATCTTCACCAATTCATTAAGACACCATGACGAAGAGGCATAGTTCTTGGAGATCAAGACTATCGCAATCCTAGATCCTTTGATAGCACGTTTGAGTGCAGGAGTGATGGATTCTCCTTTCTTCATCTCGTTATCGATGAATGGGTTGATTCCTTTTCTCTTAAACTCTTTGAGAATGTGACTTAGAAAAGATGTGCGTACATCTTCCCCACGGAAGCTCACAAAGACATGATGTTCCCAGTTTCTAGATGGAGGAGATGAAGAAGAAGCAAGTGTTTTGTTTTCTTGGACTATCAACTTTCCATTAAAATCCATTTCTACAATTGAGAGAAGATCAAAGATCACAGATCGAATAAGAGAGATATGTTGAGCAAAGATAAACAAAGAGGCTTTGTAATTATAAATGACAAGAGTAATTATGTATATTTCTTTGAACGCAACTTCGTTGATATGTCCTCTGTAATTTACTTGGTGACTTTGTATATTTAAAAGACAATAGGTTCGTTGACATTATAAACTTCGTCACGTGAACTTGTTATAAATTCCATTAATATATGCATAGTTCTGATTTAAAAATTGCTACTGGTCACTTTGATTTGGAATGGTTCAAGGTATACCCAAATAATTGACAAACCCAATTATATATATTTTAATCATATCCAAAGAGTGTATATTAAGCTAAGCACAGATTTAGTCAGAAAAAAAACAGTTGATTTATTAAATTGGCAATAACTTGGTCGCCTATTTCTCATCAAAAGACTTGGTAGTTGTTGCCCGCTTTCGTCTCATTCTATATAACTTATGCATTTGTTAAATATCAATGTAAATGTGCTGGCATTCACATTTATCCTCAAAATATATTAAGGGTAATTGTAATAGATGTACAAAATATACCCTACTATTAAGAAAATAACACATAAACCTATGCTATCTTTCTCTCCTCCGTTATTATACAATATAACCGATATAACCCCTACTATCCGAAACAGTTACTCTATCTCACTACGCTACCTTTATCAGAAGAATAATATTCTTTTTCTTTAATCAATCGACATCGTCTTCTCTTTCTTGATAATTTACGGAGAGTAAACTCAACCGTCGCCATAACTTCCTTCTTCAACATTTCTCAACTGCTACAAGTTAAATCAAATTGAATCCGAGTTCCTCATTTCAATTTTTTAGAAGCTCTTAACCACAGAGAACGGAAGTTGCACAGTAACCGCCGTGAAGTATCCGCAACATTCCTCCAAATATCAACCCAATTCAGAGACGTCGCATCTAGGGTTTCTTAAGGAAGGTAAATTTCACTTTAGTATTATGTAAATTTTAGTTAACTGATTGATATTGGCTAGAATTTGTTAAAAATTAGCATACAGAATTAGGCAAATTGTTCTACTGCGCAAACTTGTCTTCTTTCATACTTCTTCTTCTCAAACATTTTTCAATTGGGGATTTATTCACAGATTATCAGATGCATTTCAATTATTATAATGCATACGAACTTGTTACATTCTAGTGTCTTCCTATCAGTTGCATGTCTGCACATTCGTCTATAAACAAATTTAGTTCCCTTTCATCTTATTTATATGGTATGGTGTTTACAAACTATGTCAGTGTTATGTTCTTTCCGCAATGCATACACATATCAGTAGTTTTCTTTGTTTCTAGCATATTGAGTACTTGTTGCGATATTCTGAGTATTGACTTCCTGCGCCACTGCCATTATAGTGTCTAGATGGAAGAAGATACAGGTCAAGCACTTCCTTCCCGCCTATTTGAATTAAACCATGAGCCTGGTGGAAGTGCCAGGGTCAATAAGTATTTCAATCTCTGGGTAGTGCAGCACATTAAGGAGGCATTAGATCCACAAGGTTTGGATTTCCTTATGAATTCACAGTTCAAGATGATTTTGCAAATGGAGAATCACGAATTTTCCCTTGTGTTACAGTTCGAGATGATTTTGCAAATGGAGAATCACGAATTTTCCCTTGTGTTTCTACCCTACCTATTATCAATGCAGTTAGTGACAAAGAAGGAAAACGAGCTTTGGTGGGTTTTTGTTTGGAAACCTATAAGCTATGGTATTCAAGAATTTGTTGTTGTCACGGGATTGAATTGCGGTCACGAGAATAAAGAGGCTAGGAAATTACGCCTCCAAAAACTTTAAAAAAGCAAGGGTAAAGCAAGTAACAGTCTTGACAGTGTTTGGCTCAAGCTCTTTGACGGTGAAAAGAAACCCACTTCTTCCTGGATACACCGAAAACTGCTAGAGGGAAACAAATACAAGGATGGACAAACAAGGCTGCGACTAGCCTTACTGCTTCTTGTTGATGGCATACTTTGCCCAATATCCAACAACACCCAGATAACTAAAGAAAGGGTTCACCACCTGTTTGACCTTGATGATTTTATGAACTACCCATGGGGAAGGGAATCCTTCTATCTAACTGTTGAGAGCATAAAGTTCAACGATCCTTTCAGCTACACACAGCCAACCACTTCTATACAAGGATTTGCCCATGCCATGCTCCTGGTCACAGTCGCATGTTGTCCTCCGATTGTTCAGAACTCTATTCTTCAATCCATGCTGGAAAGAGGTGCATCTATTGAAGAGATTGTTTCTTTTATAAATCAAATGAGTCTCCACTTGAAGAACAAAACATTCAGGTCGTTGGACGCTGTTGGTGAAGTAAGTTCCCCTTCTTATAATATTCAGTCTACTATAATGTACTCGATACTCCACCTATCCAAACTTTCTACCATGTTATAATTATCGTACATAATGATTACACAGGTTCCAGTGATTTCATTGCTCAGTAAAGACGCAGCAGAGTTAGTAGAGGATATTGAAATCGATGATGACAAACCTGATGCTGCTGTTGACTACCTTCTAACTTTAATAGAAGAGGAC
Source organism: Iberis amara (assembly GCA_900406375.1). NCBI lineage: Eukaryota > Viridiplantae > Streptophyta > Magnoliopsida > Brassicales > Brassicaceae > Iberis > Iberis amara. The sequence goes on from OVAV01003206.1 coordinate 8,341, forward strand.
TTCCCGTTCGAAATCAATTCTTGGATTGGTGGTTTGCGTGCTGTTGATGTCATCGAAGCACAAGAAAGGCAACGTCAAGCGCAGAAGGAGAACGATGAGTCATGTAGCGAGAGTGATGACGCTGATGACCGTGAAAAAGGACCGGATGACATACCATCCCGTCCAAAACCATCTTCACATGATAAACCAGCTGCGCCTTTTGATGTGAACCTATTTTTCTGTAAGGTTGCGGCACTCATTCAAGAGCAAAATATACCGCTTTTTGAAGGAGACACCAGAAATATCATCACCCATATCGATGGAAGGATTGAGAAGTTGTTCACTGATTTGAAAGACGTTTATCTCACTCAGAAACGTGGAGATGATCATCCTCTCGAATAGAAACCTGTCACTAGTACAAAAGGCATAATAATTACATACTCTGTTTGCCATGCAGTTTTATGCAGTCCAATACTAACAGACTTTTGTTATCAGATGAAGAAGGAAATGCTTCAGACTCGGCCGATTGCAGAGGCGAGAACAGATTGGTATCAGATGATGAGGCAGACGATATCATTCGTTCTGTCGTTCGCTATAACCCTCCCGAGATGAGCTTCGAGAACATCGTTGTTCAAGAAATGGATGGATCCTCAAGATGGGATAATCTAAGGTCACCAATACGAAAGAAAAATGTACCTACAGGTGATAGTTACACTCAAACAATAGTTCAATCAATCACCCTTTCCTAAATGGTTTGACAGATTTGTGTTTTCTTTATAAATGTTTTAGCATGTTCTCATGTTCCCTGCCTTGCCAATCTCGCAACACACCTCGAAGACATAGAACCTCCGTCTTTATCTCTGCATTTATCACAAGGAGATGCTGCCCAACATCCAAAGACTAATGTCCTAGGTTTCCTTCTCACATATTCTGATATTTATTGATAGTCAAACTACTCAGTTCGTTAGCATACTTTGTACATTGAAACTGAACAATTAACAGCGCCTTTAGCTCCCCGGTTTGCAGGCGAGACTCTGCCTGCTCAACCTGATCATGGAACCCACCTCAACAGTCTAGGTGTTAATGTTCACCATCCATCAGAGAAGTTCAATCTCAATCGTTCCCACTGAATACTTCGGGAAGCCAACGTCATGAGGAGATGGAGACGGTTCTTCCATCTTTGGTTCAGGCAACCAATCAAGCCACAAACAACCCTCCTATTCAAGGTAATATAAAAACAACAACTGCAGGGGGAGTTCAAGCTCAAGCATCACTAAAGGTAATCTTCCATTTGTACTGACATTTTGATGAGTACATCCCTTATTTGATCAGTTTTTCTCCAAATTATACCTCTTAGGTTTGTCCGATCTCGTATGTTGAAAGTACATTTGAGCCAGATATTTATATGGGTTTCTCAAACAACTTACATTTACTGTCATTCATTGCTGCCTCACAGGTATTATGGTGTTCGGACCATTTTTATTAGTGGATGCGCCCAGACATCACTAACTACCAACATTACCATCTACGTTTAAGCTCTTCCCTCCAATTAGTGCACTGTATATTCTTAAGTATATACTAACTACACTATTACTATTTTTGTTAGGCAAAGAAAGTCAGCCAAACTTTGAAAGGTGACAAAGAAGACGAGCATGAAACTTTGTCTAACATTCGCGAGAAGATAAGGAGAAGAAGTGAGGATGTTGAGAAAAAACCAAGCTAAGGATTCTTTACATACTCGTCCTACAAAGAGGAGTAAGGCTGAGGGAAGGAAAAAAGAAACAGCCAAAGAAGTAGTGATAGGATCAGGTTTTAATCCTAAATCTACACTACAGAGA
>OVAV01003209.1:0-10152 GCA_900406375.1 Iberis amara
TAAGTTAATTAATGATACCAAATATATATATTTTTAATATAATTTCATTTTACATAATTAGTTATTTAAGAAACTTTAAATAAATATTTTATAATATTTTTATTAATTAGTTATTTTTTTGGTTACATGGATAGTAGTAGAAGATATTTTTGAATNATCTAGTTATTTGTCATTTTTACCTTTAATGAAAATTTTTATTTGTTCATTTAAACTAATGGCATATTATGTAATGAATTACAAACAAAAGGTTTATTTTTAAAAAGTTGTCCCTTTTAATATACAGGAGATATAGAAAAAAATTGTTATACAGAGACATTTTATGTTATGTAATAAAAATTTATAAGTGACACAACAATAAAAATCTCAATTTATGTGAACTCTTCGCTTATCAAATTGTTTTTAGTTATTCATTATATGTTGATACAAAACATGAACATATGAAATTTTAACATACGAGTCTCTTGTTTGTTATATTATACAAATTGATATAATAGTCTGAAATATTATACTTTAGTAAAATTGAAGATTTATTCTTTATATATATATATATATATATATATATACGTGGNGTTGTGCGGGTAATTTGTATAATCAACCCTGAAGTTGTTGTATTGTATTTAACCAATCTCGAGGTAAAAACACTCTCCTCTCGCAGATGGTTTAGGTTGTTGTGGCGAAGCCGTGAAATAACGACATATTAAATTTGTTCATATTGTAATAAAAGCAGTTACATCACCTGTATTCACATTCATCATGCTCATTCGCTGTCCATCCGTTTCTTTATATATCATCGCAATTATTATATTTTATTTTATTTTTATTTATTATAATCTTTTAACATTTTATAAGTTGTTTATTTTGTTATACACGTAGTTTATCTAGTAAAAAATGTTCATTGTCGACCTAAAGCAGTGAATGGTTAGTTCTTTATTTTTATTACCTTTATGAGATAATTAAGAAAGAGATGTCAAAAAGAAAAAGACAAAAAGTTAAGATATCGGAAAGTTCTTAGGATAAAATTTTGTATAAAGTAAAACTTACGAATGATAAATCATAAAAGCTTAAAAGGAGATTGTAGTTTGAAAAAGTGCTAACATTTCCTTTTAAGAGATCGAAACATTTGCAAAAGAAAAGTGATCTATCTACCTAAAAAGTTAATTCTTATAGATGTGTGTGTAGAGTGTACACTAATCTATACATAAAATAATAACTGAAACAAAACTAGTCTTTTGGTTTTATTAATATGTTACTAACTTTTTAGAACTAAGAAGTTATAGACCAAAATCAAGCATATTATTATTATTATTACTAGCATAATTATATAATTATATATATATATATACCATTAATGTTTAAATTAAATTTTAATATGAATTAAATTAATTTTATGTGGTCTTGACATTTTTCACGTAAAGTTAAAAGCAACACATACATTCTAAATGCTAAGTGCAATATATTTTTGAAATACTTCTTTTTCGTTAAAAGGAAAGCATACTAATTATTAACTTTAATAAATATTTTCCATCAATTAATAAAATTAAATAGCAATTTATAAGGCAATAGTCTCCACAGTAATCCTGATCTATCTGTTTTATTTTTTTGTGTATAATTGGTAAAAAGATTTCGCTTCCAAAATAACTTCTCCCGTTTGTGCTTTTATCTCTGCACTTTCAAAAGAAAGGATGAGAGGTATTGTGAGGTTTGTGGTCTACTAACTCACAAGTCGAGAAACTTTGTAATCCAAAAGAAAAAATTACACAATAACCCAAACGATGGAGAAGAAAATAAAAGCGAAGAAGAATTCACCCTTCCATCAAACCATGGAGTGTTGAATGAAGAGATTGTTGAAGAGAATTCAACATGTTGTCCAAATGGATACATGTCATTTTTTAAATTGACACAATATTAATATATATGTTTTACTCCATGTTAATCAAATAAGTAAATACACTAGTTATTAATAGATGTAAATTACATAATTTATACCAACTATATTGATATATGTTACTTATTTCAAAGTGATGTAAATGATAAATAATTTATATCACTTATAAAAAAAAATTTATATCAGTTTATTGGAATTGATGCTATTATTTAAAATAACAACATAGATACAAATATATATATATAGTAATTATAATATTTATATAATATATTTTAATATTGACGCAATATTAATATTGATTTATAATTAATGTTAATCAAAAGATTAAATACATCCATTACTAACGGATCTAAATTTATATTTTGATCAAATTTTTGAAAATGACGTAAATCGATATTAATTTATTTTAGTTATTTTAAAATGATGTAAATGATTAATATTTTATATCACATTTATTGAAATTTATATTATTATTTTTAAATAACAATATTTATTCTAAATAATGTAGAATTGTTGGTTTAGTGTCATATATGAAGAATTGACTATTTTATATCATTTACTAATAAATAATTTTATTTTTTTATGTATTAATTGTAGTTAATTAAACATTGTATTGGTGACTCTTTTCGTTTAATGTTAAGCGAAACATATACACTCGTCTATTATATATTTACAACTTGGAAAGTCGCAATAAATTACTATGGTTTGATGAGAAATGTTCGTTAAATTATTAACAAAAATAAATAAAGAATTGAGTATGACCATTTAAACGCAAAAGTTAAATAAATAAATAAAATAGATATGGTGACCGTAATTTCTATTATTTAAGTCAACAGTAATCGAGCAAATAATGTAATAGACAAAATAGTGAAATAAACGCATGCATGGCTACAAACAGAAGTAAACAAGTATAGTAAAAACTTTATGGAGTGGATTATTTATTAAATATGACACTAGAATCCACATAATGGACCAATCACGATTCACGTGTATTATTTGTCTGAGAACCTTCAAAATCAAGATTAAGCGTTAGAACTTAGACCAAACCTCGTTATCATCTACTTCTCTTTCCAAAACCTAAAAGTATTTAGAAAACTATAATTAATTAATGCATAAAACATAAACTATAGACCTTACTCAGTTACTCTAGAGATCAGTGGCATAAATACACATATATATATATATATATATATATATTTGTGTGTGGAGAGAAGCCANCTATAAGAGAGACTGCAAAAGAAGGCTAAGGTCTGATCTCTATGTTTCATTTAGACTCGACATAATTCAGTGTCGACTAAGATGATACTATATGCTCATACTTATTAGTTACACCACACTTCACTGACATTTTTTGTATGTAACGTCAATATATATTTTTTTCAATTTACAGCACAAATATCGATGTTATAACGAATATTACACACATATATATTTAATGAGTTTCTACTTTCACTCGGATATTACATATAGGAGATAGGAGGTAGGAGTGTAGGACTAGTATATGATGTGGATAGTCAATTATTCTGCTTAGCTAAATTGTTTGTATATTAATTAGGCTCTACTCAAAAATAAACTCAAGTTTCGACCAAATAAATAAATAAAATAAACTCAAGTAATTGAATTACTATAACTAATTCCAACCAGTTGTTACCTGTTGACTGAAAATGTCTTTAGAAGAAATTTAAAATTATACATTTACTAATTCATGTTTAATATTTTTTCAAATAAAAACTCATATAAATTTGGTTTTTCAAAATAAGAACATTATTTCCTACTTGCATTTTTTTTTGTATATTCCACCACAAGTAATTTATCTTGTTTCAAAAGCTCCCAACATGAATATTAAAAATACATGAAATTCACCAATACAAACAAACTATTATACTATATATCTCCCATATCTTCATGTCACCACCAATTCTGTTTTATGTTTACAATTTTGGAAATTAAAAATACTAAAATAAGAACCATCAACAACAATAAAGCTAGCTAGAAAGAACACACACAAAAAAAAAAAAAAACTACAAAAGAACACAAATATTCTTAGAATTACAATAAAAGCACACCTAGTTTATAAAATAGTAATCATAATATATAAATAGAGTTTCTTCAATTTACCAAGAATCATGGCAAAGCATTATAATGATTGAGATCGGTCCAAGCTTGAGTACTTCCATTGTTCCATTCACTTCCTCCTTCTGTATTATTAATAACCCTTTCATTATCATTATTATTACCAAAATACCACTCTGTCTGATTCTTTCCTCTCTTCGCCGGTGAAGGCGACGACGATGAGTTCACGATCTCAAGATTCCTGTAAAGAATCGGTTGTGGCCTCTCGATGACAACAGTACTGTCTTCCTTAGAGTTACCAAAAAGCATAGCCATCCTCTGTTGTTGAAGCCTCCAGTGTAAATCTTGGTTTAAACTACTCAAAGTTTCTATTGAAGAAGCTAAGTTCCCGGAGGTTGCGAAAGCCGCCGCCGTCGACTGATGATGAACGTTGTAGTCTCCGAAACCCATTAATGATAAATCCGAACCGACATCAACTGGTGTAGTTTCGACTTGTTCTGGTCTGAATCCCATAGCTTCTTGATTACTCAGAAGTTGAAGATCGTTGATTTTGTTGAGAGATAAACCAGCGAGCTGAAAATCCATAGCTGTGGGAGAAGGGAAGAATTTGGAGGAATCTTCCATGATCGAAGAGAAGAATCTTTGAGAGGAAGAAGGAGTTGAGTTAGTGGAGGAAGTAGGTTTGATGGATCTTTTGGTTTTCCGACAACCGCCACCGATGGGGACGTTTCTTAAGGCGCCGCCACGTGTCCAGTAACGACGACAGGATTTGCAGAAGTGACGAGGTTGAGAGAGGCTGTAGTTGTTGTAGTAACAAAACTTAGTGTTTGGAGAGTTACAACGAGGGCATTTTAGGGTTTGGAAGTCTTGAGAGACGGAGGAAGAAGGTGGTTTCTTGGTTTGGGAGGTACCGGAGAGAAGATGATCAGGTTTGGGAGAGGAGAGATTGGTATGGGAGGACATGATCGATGGATGGAAGAAAGTATGTTCCTAAACGATTTCTTGTTTTGAAGGAAATAAGTAAAGGAGAGAGAGAGAGAGAGAGAGAGAGGAACAGTCGATAAAAGGGTGTTTCGTAAGGTGTATGTATATATAAATGATTGTATATATATGTGATCATATACATATGGTCAGCTAGTTTATTTTTTAAAAAGGTTTGTAAATGAAAAGTTTTGTCTTCCAAAAGTTGGATAATTAGTTTGCTTAAAAATTTAGGTAAACTGCAACATTTGTGTTTTACCAGTTAATTAAACTTAACCGTAATTATTGAAGTCTATGTGAATTTTTAGTTTTAGTTTAACATTTTTTATTTTAAATGATGTTTTCAAAAAATATATTTGCAAAATTTTATAATTGTATAGCTTGTACGACTTTTAATTATCTTTAGTTGATAGTGTTTTTTATATTATGGAAATAGATAAATTGAATAAAATTTGTGTGTTAAATTTTTAAAATGAAAGAGAGGAAGTATTGTAACAAATTAATCAATAGTAAAATAATTTACACAATACGAATGATTAAAAATGGTAAGTTTAATTAGTTGTATATAAAATAAAACGGTATAAATTTATAGAAAGTGAAACTTTAAAATGACATTGTATCAAAAATATTAATATGACATAATTGGTAGGGGAATTGCAATATTATTGTTTGCGTTTGTTAACTTTGATATTTGGTGTTCTTGCACCATATTACGTAGTTGTAGTTGACTTGTACATGTAATCGTAAACCGCCATTGTTATTAAAACTGTCTTGTACTTTCATTACATTAATTGATTAACTTCGTAGTATTAATGTCTATATACGCATATATAGAGAGAGAAAGAGAGGCATCATGAGTGAGAGATAATGAAGACAAACAAAGAAGATGATGAAGTGGCAGAAAAGACAGAATAACACATAAAACTGTGCAATAGATGGGAACAAATCGGATAGAATTTGTTATGTGTCTTGTTTCTATTGTTTTGAGGTAACGTTTTATAAAAATGTGTGATGTGTGCACTGCACCATCTTAATTTATACATACGTAGACGACTATACATATACATACATATATATGCATCAGATAACGTTTCTTCATTAAGCGTATGCAACTCTTTTAAGAAAACCGAAACTATAAAGAAATAATTCGTAACTGTTTGTTCTGGATATCTTTTAAATTAATTATGGCGTTTTGCCAGAAAATTAAATAAAATAGGTAACTAAGCGAGAGCCTAATCAGAAGTAGGGTTTTAGGAAGAAGTAACGTTCGATTAATTCTCTGACATATTCTGTCTCTCAGTTCTTTTTTACGATTAAATAATTGACATTTGTTCAGTTGATGAGCTGCCATTAAAATCAGATTCAATTGGGTTTTATGTGGCCTATGGAGACAAGTATGTATATTAAATGTATTAATAAAATAAATAATAAATCCAAAAATAGAAAAAGAGAGGAGATCGTGTTTTGATGATTGAGATATTAAACGTCTCCATCTGTGAAGAAACACGAGAGAACGGAGAAGATAAAATGGGAAACATGTGAGAGCTTGAGGAATGGATCTCTCGTGAGACTAAACCGATCATCTCCATTTATACAGAACTTATATTCATTTACTTTTTATCTCAAAATACCTATTAAAACATGATAAACATAAGTTAATTTCTACGAAACACCGTTAAAAATCCGTTGGAAAAATATACAACAATTTATCTAAAAATACCGTTAAGACTGTTTCTTTCAAAAAATATTACAATCAACAGTTTTCTAACCGTCATAAATCATCAGATATCTTATATATACCAACCGAATTATGTCGAAAATTTTCGACAGAATTCTGACGGTTTAACCCTAGTTCTTTTGGTTTGTTGTTAGTTACATAACCGCATGTTTTCCATAGGTTACAACGATGCTTTTCGATGGATATGTGACAAATTGGCCATCGGTTCTAGCATAGTGAAAGGTTTAAAAGTTAAAATTTTGTATTTGAATTCACTAATTTTAGTTAATGATATAATTTTGAAAATTGGTATAATTTAGTTTACAGGTTTAGTGTTTAAATTTAAAAATTTAAAAATAATTTAAATTTGTGATAATTTTTAACAAATAATTTATGGTATTTTTGGACTAACATGAAATATGTGATATTTTAAAAATTATAATTTAAAAAGTGTTATTTTGAGAACCACTATATATATATATGTGTGTATATATATTAATCGCGTGGAGAATATATATTAAAACAAAAAATGTATATTTTAATTAATAAAAATTGTAAAACCACTAGTTATTATCAATTTTACAAATCTATTCTTATCATAATGTAAGAATACAACTCACTTACTATAAACGCTCACAGTATTACTCTCGATTATACTACATTAATTATAGATATAATTTGGAACAACTAAATCAATTAGTATAATACAGTATACATCTAAGTAATAAATGTAATAAATGGTTTTTTTATAAATTAGTATGATTAAAAAATTATGATTAAAAAATTTAAATCAATTAGTAATAAATGGATTTTTTTATGTCACTTATATACATCTAAGTTTTCTTGTGGTAATTCCTCACACATCTTTAAGAGATAATGATTTACTGATTCATCGTAAACAAAATTCTACAGTATAATATAGTTTGAGATGATACATATAGTGAAATAATTTCCAAGAATTTTAAAATAAGTGTCCTCACCTATATCATATATTGATATATATAGAAAATTTTTGTATAGAACAGATGTATTAAATAAATGGGAGAAAGAGACATGACAGATAAACTACTTAAAGGTAAAAGAAGCAGCAGTTTCAACATATTTAGGTCGCATGATGCACCGTTCGTTATGTTAACAACGTCCGAGAACCCTATCACCTGATTTCCCTGCTACTTGCTGGTCCCCTTTAAACCGTATTTTACAAATCAAAATCAATAACATATATATTATAGAGAAATTTCTTGAAATACCATCAAAAGAAGTTCAAATTTTAAAAGTACCACACACTCCCAAAAGTTTTAAAAATACCACACACTCCAAATGTTTCAAAAATACCACAAACATAAAAAGTGAATTTTAAGGGTTTAGAATTTAAAATTGTGGGTTTTGGTTCACTAAATAGAGTTTAGGGCTTAGTTTTGAAGGGGTACGGTTTGCTTTTGGGGATTTAGGGTTTAAATTTGAAGTTTTAAAACTATTCCAAATTTTGTGGTATTTTTGGAACAAAAACATTTTTACGGTTTTTTTGGAAAAAAATATGGTATTTTTGAAACTTTTGAGAGTGTGTGGTATTTTTAGAATAAATCTAATTTTTAATGGTGCCAAGACCTCCTTAGTCTAATGGTTCATACCCTAGAGATTGGTACATTTATCGGAGTTCGAAACTATACTATTTACAAGGATCTTCATTCATAAAAAAAAGAAAATTTTTAAAAAGAGAAAGTGATTTAATAGTTATCACATATACCTCTTAATTTTTTTTTTTGTCAACCACATTTACCTCTTCATTTAAACCAAAGTTTAAGTATGATTATTTATTTTGTGTATGCAAATTTTTTTTTTTTTCATTTAATAGAGTTTGAACTGTAACCCATCAGTTGTAGTCGAAAAATAAACAAGTTGACAAAAAATAATGGATATGTGAATAAAATGAGAGAGTCGTCAAAAAAAAAGAAAAAAGAATAAAATGAGCGAAAAATGGGCTAATTCGTGGAAGCCTATTAGTAATGGTGTATTGGGCCTTGATTAATGCCAAAACTCATTGCTTGAGAACGTTGCACTACTCGAGTCATGAGATGTACATATATCAACAGGCTTCTACAATGGAAGATTAGCAAATGGTGAATCAAACTTGAGGACTAATTGGATCACTCGTCTTCTCGAAGGTCTCGAGTTTTTAATCATCACCATTAGACATTCGGCTTGTACCTTTATCAAAATCTGAAACCATCACTTCTTGTTTGCCATAAACTTCCCACACTTTCTCCACATGACATATCTTGTCTTAGAGAGGGATAAAAGTTTTAAGCAAAATGAAAATTTAAGTCATCGCTGGAAGGAGGGGTCGAACCTCCGACCTTGTGGTTAACAGCCACACGCTCTAACCAACTGAGCTATTCCAGCTCTTGCTAGTACAAGAAAAGAAGTAGAATTTAAAATAGTAAGTCTACTTGTGAAAAAATTAGATATTCTACAAATAAAAATATGTAGAAAAATTTCTACGAAATACTATAAAAATAGTTTGTGTGATAAAAATATAATATATTCTCACTTATTTCAAAAATAGTATTAGTATGGGAAAAAAAAATAGTATTAGTATATTTTTCTTACAAAGAATCATCACAAACATAAATTGATATTTCACAATTTAAAACTTTTATGCTTGAATTCACTGTCTAGAGTTTAGGTTTGAAGCGGTCATGGTTTAGTTTTAGAAGATTAAGTTTTAAATTTAAAGTTTTAAATATATTTTAATTTATTATATTTTTAAAGTAAAAATATTTTGTGATATTTTTGGAACAACTGAAAATGTCTGTTACTTTCGGAATTAAAATTCGAGAAAGTAATAACTTTAAATTTATCTAATACATATCTAATTTTAAATACTTAATTGTTACTTTACCTTAATGCATTTTATGTATGCAAATTAAAATAATTAAGCTTATCAATTTTTTTTATAGTTATGTAATCAGCACTATAATAAGGCAAGTGATCTTCATGTGTACATAAACAGTTTTTTACCTCTAAAAATTCATTAAAATTCACCCCAACAATTTACAATTTTGATTTTTTTTTTATTTTGCCATTAAAAAGTAAACCTGTGTTTATCTCCAACCTATATACTAATAAGTTTGGATCAATAACGAATCAAAGTTTGGGCTTGCGTTAATTGTTTGATCTCCTCACCATTAAATTCCCAAAAGACTTTTATTTCTCCACGTAATAGTTCGATAATCACCTCATATATAAACAAACTAGATGTCCCGCGCTATACGCGGAATAAGTGTTATTCTATAAAATATATTTTTAAATGGGAAAATTATCGAAAAAATCTTCAAGTTACCGAAAAACGCCAAAAAACCTCAAACTATCACGTGGTCCAAAAAAAAAATTGAATTAATGTTGAGTTTTCCAAATTAATCTCTAACTTTAGTTTGACTGAGACAAATTAGATCAAACGTTAGTCAAAATTAACGGATCGTTAAGTTTGACTAAC
>OVAV01003210.1:0-10151 GCA_900406375.1 Iberis amara
GGACTGTCCCGCGAACTAGTGAAGTTCGGGGACGTGACATAGTTGATCACCTCTTATACTCTGAAGCAAAACGGAGTCACCGAACACAAAAATAGAACCATGATGAACATAGCGAGGGATGCCTTTCCAATAAAAAAAGTACCAAAAATCTTATGGTGAAATGTTTTGTAGTGGGAAAATTTATGAATCTTTGGTTGCGTCGGGCATGTTCACATTCTTGATGTAAGAAGGACCAAACGCGATGAAAATAGTGTGAAATGTGTCTTATTAGACTTCAATAGTGAACCCAAATCTTTCAAAATGTTTAATTCAGGTGAAAAGACGATTCCCATAAGTCGAAATATGGTATTTAAATAAGATAAAAATGAGATTGGATACCTTCTCAACGAAAGAAGTACCAAAAAATTTTATGGCCAGATGTTTTGTAGTGGGAAAATCATGTTATCAACATATCTCCTACATTGATCGTATAAAACATGACACAAAAATAAGCATGGAGTGGAAAAAAGCCATCAGTTAAAAATTTATGAATCTGTTGTTACGTTGGGCGTGTTCACAGTCCAGATGTAAGAAGGACCAAGCGCGATGAAAATAGTGTCTTATAAGACTTCAATAGTGAATCCACATCTTTCAAAAATTTTGATACAAAAGGAAAAGAAGATTCCCATAAGTCGAAATATGATATTTAAAGAAGATAAAAATGAGATTGGATACATGTCACCTACTCTCTTGGACAAAAGATTATTCAGGACGTAGCTGGAGTAAAAATCAAGTCACCTCATACAAACGAAAAGTGGACAATCTAAATATCTTAGTACGACATGTCTTGATTTTTTGTGTGTAAGTCTCATTAGTTGATTTATGGCTAATCTCATTGAACTGCATTTCATAACACCAGAGAGAATCAAAGAGGTACTTGAAGGGAATTATAGATTATGTAGTACAGTACAAAGAGAAAAGAGGTGAGTTCATTTGTTACACCGATAATGATTATGAAAGAGAAGCACATCAAGTTATGTTTTCTCGATGTGTAGAGGAGATGTCGCATGGTCTTCATGAAAGCATCTTATCGTGACTTTTTCAACCAACGAATCATAGTATGTTGCAACAATGACTTGTGCATGTCAAGCTATTTAGATGAGAAGAATATTAAAGAAAATAAGGTAGGAACAAACTAGAGAAATGGTATTGTTATGTGATAATACTCTCACTATCAAGATGTTCAAGAATGTAATCATGCATGGAAGATCATAGCGCATAAGGGTTCAATATCATTTTCTGAAAGACTCAAGTAAAAAAGATATTGTCAAACTAGTTTACTATAGAACACAGAGGAACATCTACTAGACAAAGTGACAAAGCCTTCAAAAATCAAGTCATTTTAGAAGAGTAAAGAAACATTTGGGATGATCACTATGGACTGAACTCTTAAGAGAGCTAAATTCAAGAAAATATTTATGAGTAATTTTGCGTCTTTGCGCTATTTTAAGAATAAGAGAGTTAATATATAAAACTTAAGAATGAGTCACTTTTGTTTCTGTTTTAGTAACGGTTAATGGAATTAGTTGAAATTGTGGTTTTTTAATTATATCCGTTCTATATTTTTGTTTTTTCTTAAAATAAAATTTATCTAATAAAATAGATGGTTATGGTGTAATATGTATTTCTCTTCATAGCTAACATTCACAAAATGGTTATAAAGTTAAAAATATTTCTATATTCTATATGGAGGAAAGGTTATTTTAATTCTAATCATTGATATTAAAAAAAAAAAATAGGTGGGAATTTAAATGATCTTTTTCCCTTATTCTTATAAATAAGGAAAAATAGAGTATTATTAATTTGATTTCATAGTCCACCTATGTCCAACCTCCAAAGAAAGTCTATATATACTCAAACACTCTCTCTCTATTTCTCAAAGTCTCACTAATCCTTCTTTTTAACACTCTCTCTTCCTCTCCCATGGCTTGTTCTTACGTATTATCACCAAACGCAACCAAACTCAATCTCTCCTTTTCTACGTCCGATCTCGATGCTCCTTCGCCGTCAACATCCGTTAGTTTCACGAACACTAAACCCAGACGCCGTAAACTCTCAACAAACTCCGTCACCGACTCTCCGACTCTGTTTAAATTCCCAAATTACCCTTCTCCAAACCCCATAATTCCTGAAAAGGACACTTCCCACTGGAACTCTCTCCAACGCGCCGCCTCCGCCGCTCTCGACTTCGCCGAGTCTGCATTAGTTTCTCGTGAGCGTTCGCAGCCTCTCCCTAAAACTGTCGATCCTCGCCACCAGATCTCCGGTAACTACGCTCCGGTGCCGGAGCAACCCGTTAAATCATCCCTCTCCGTTACAGGAAAAATACCTGATTGCATTGACGGTGTTTATCTCCGTAACGGCGCTAATCCACTCTTTGAGCCAGTCTCTGGTCATCACCTTTTCGACGGAGACGGAATGGTTCACGCCGTTAAAATCACTAACGGGAACGCGAGTTACTCTTGCCGGTTTACGGAAACCGAGAGATTGGTTCAGGAGAAACGACTCGGTTCTTCGATTTTCCCTAAAGCCATAGGCGAGCTACACGGCCACACCGGAATCGCACGGTTGATGCTATTTTACGCACGTGGTCTATTCGGTTTACTAAATCACCGTAACGGAACTGGAGTCGCTAATGCCGGTTTGGTTTACTTTCACGACCGGTTGTTAGCGATGTCTGAAGATGATCTTCCGTACCAAGTGCGAGTCACCGACAATGGCGATCTCGAGACGGTAGGAAGATTCGATTTCGACGGGCAGTTAAATTCCACCATGATCGCGCACCCAAAGATCGACCCAGAGACGAAGGAGCTGTTTGCTTTGAGCTACGACGTCGTAAAAAAGCCGTACCTGAAATACTTCAAATTCTCGCCAGAAGGGGTGAAATCGCCCGACGTTGAAATTCCACTCGCGAGTCCGACAATGATGCACGATTTCGCCATCACCAAAAATTTCGTTGTGATACCAAATCAACAAGTGGTGTTTAAGCTCTCCGATATGTTTCTCGGGAAATCTCCGGTTAAGTACGACGGAGAGAAAGTGTCCCGGTTTGGAATATTGCCGAAAAACGCTAAAGATGCGTCGGAAATGATTTGGGTAGAGTCGCCGGAGACATTCTGTTTTCATCTATGGAACGCTTGGGAGTCACCGGAAACGGAGGAGATTGTGGTGATCGGGTCTTGTATGACTCCGGCGGATTCAATCTTCAACGAGTGCGACGAGCAGCTCAACAGCGTTTTGTCTGAAATCCGGTTAAATCTCAAAACCGGTAAATCAACACGCCGAAATATAATTCCCGGTTCGATTCAGATGAATCTTGAAGCTGGTATGGTAAACCGGAATCTTCTGGGAAGCAAAACCCGGTACGCTTACCTAGCAATAGCCGAACCGTGGCCTAAAGTATCCGGATTCGCTAAAGTGGATCTTTCTACGGGAGAAGTAAAAAATCATTTTTATGGCGGTAAAAAGTATGGAGGTGAACCTTTTTTCTTACCCAGCGGGTCACCATCCGACAATGAAGATGACGGTTACATTATGTCGTTTGTTCATGACGAGGAGAGTTGGAAATCGGAACTCCAAATCGTTAACGCCGTTACGTTGGAACTAGAAGCAACCGTTAAATTGCCGTCAAGAGTACCGTATGGTTTTCACGGCACTTTCGTGAATTCGGCTGATATGTTAAACCAGGCTTAGTATGAAGTAAACCAAAACCGGTTCTCGTTGGTTTATTGTACATAGGCAGATATTTTTTTGAAAACAAATAGATTTTTTTTGTTTAGCGAAGCGATGGAAACCGTTTGAAGCTGGTGTGAGTAAAAGTTTTGAGAGCTCAGCTGGTACTGTTGTATTTGTTTCGTTTATTAATTATTTTTGTCACTTAAATTAATCATCAATACATTTCCCGGTAAACTTTGTAAATTTTTCATAGACATAGTATTTGGCTACAATTTTTTTTATATAATCGGGTTATAAAACTTGGACTAACCCAAAGTTTATAAAAATTCGAGTGATCTTTTGACTGAAAACGTCTATAAGTGGTTGTACTGTAGAAGACGAAATATATTGTATTTGTTAGAAAGTGACTTTAGTCAAGACTTCACACTTCAATTGTCAAAACTATACATATGAAATAATGAAAATAATCGATCCTGCTCTAAACTCACATGAAAAAATCACACCTCAAATGTAAACCACTAGCTTAGTTCCCATGGTATAATATAACATTTGAAGGCCGCAAACTCGCACAAAAAAGATCACTTTTATATTTTCAAATAATTTAATAATTAATATAAATCCAAATCTGATAAGTAGAAAATAGAAAATATTCTAAAAAAAAATCAATAGATCATTCTCTGAATATTATTCTTCTTGCATGTTTACCTGTAAACTCTTTCATCAAACTTGAATAGTCAAGTTTCTCAGCTATATAACTCTTTCAATTGATAATATCGACAATCCATTCAGTATTTCATGTGACATTGTCGATTGTATCTAAGACTTTATAAACTTTAACTTAGAAAAACTTATTTCTGCATATACAACTGAAACTGTAATTGTCACAATTACGCGGTATGTAGTCCATGTATTTGGATAACAATTTTATTTTTCTTCAAAATATAGTAATTTGATAGTCTTCTTGATCTCTTTCGGTAAAACTCCTCTTAATAGCTTAAACTCCAAAAACTAAATCATTACCATCAATATCAGACATGTTTCAAGAAAACTTCAAAGTTGGCACAACAATCCATCAATGTGTCATCATTTGCTAAATTCATCTGCTTCATATCAAATAAAAATCAAAATTTCTTTTGATAACTTTGTAATTGGTCAAATTTTGTCTCAAGAAAAACCAAACTTTGATCCATAATTGTGATGAAGTAGTTGATCCTAAAATCTTCGATATTACATTTTTACCAACTTTTTCAGACTCTTCATGATGAATCGTTTCCTTTTATTAACATATTTTTCCTTCACAGAGAATACTGGATCGATTTTCATATTGATAGCAATCTGTACAACTTGTACTTTGGTTGCTTCAAAATTAGTTTCTCTTTAGTTTCTAAAAAAGAAACAAGTTCTTCCATTTGAGCAATAACAATATCAATATTCATATCTTCTGATTGCAAAATCTTGCTTACTTTGTTAGCAGCAAATATAATTTCATACTAGGTAATCATTATAAATAAAACCTCAAAACTATCAATTCTATAGGTTTCACTTATTTCAAGAGATTCAACATCGCCTCTTGTTTTTGGATTATCACTGTTCATGCCAAATAAAACAAAGCATCTCGTATCAGAGGAGCTTGAAATCATATAGTTTTAACGCTTTTGATGCGGCTGTCTCAGCGAGTTTGTGACAATGGCTTAACCGTAATATCATTCAAAATCTCTCTAATAACTGTATAGTTATTTGTAGAAGAGGAAAACAAATAATAGATACGCTGAACAATTTCAAAAAATGATACTACAAGTTGGGATGATAAAGTGATATTTGAAAGTACAAGATTCAAACTATGACAACCACATGGTGTGTACACTAGCAATGCAATTATAATCAACAACATATCCCTCCATTGTTTTTTTCTTTGTTAATCTCTCCGCATAGTTGCTGATCAATAGTTTGATTTATCTGTAATCTCACTTCTAGATCAATTCACTAAATCATGCATATGATATGCTTATGATTTTTTCAAGTTCTTCGAAAGATTTTTCCAATCACAATTCTCACTAGTTGCTGACTGAGAAACATTTTTATCTCGCAAGAATAACTTACAAAAAAAAAATTATCTTTTACTTTTGAGCAAATTAGCCATAGTATATCTTGCTTCTCTCCATTTTTAATTTTTTTAGTATAAGACTAATGAGAAAAACATCTGCCAGTATGATCTATTTGAAAATGATAATCCACTCCAAGTCTTCCAATTGTTAGTTTATGATGTTAACTTTGTACAAATAGAATCAAGATACCACTCACTCTCACAATTTCACTCTCTCACCCGAAATAAGTAAGAATATAAAGAGAGAACACAAATCATTTATTTACCTTGATTTCGCATATCGATTTGGGAATACTACATCTCCTGGGCCATAATCAATGTGACAATTCACTATGAATCATAAAAATATATACAATCGTTGGAAAGACACTCACGAGGAAAAAGATGAACAACTTTATTCTTGTTCAACTGACACACTTAGTTATTTTTATATTTTTCTTAGTTACAAAAATATATTCTTAGTTATAAGAATATAGATTCTCGGTTAGACGTGTGTTTATATTTTTCTCAATCTAAATCGGAATCCAAGAAAGCATAATTGAATTTTGATTTAAACCAAACATGAGTTAAACCATAAAATCACGATTCTAATTCCCTAAAAGTGTGTATATGCCTTGGTAGAATTAGACATCCTTCTTACACAAAATCCAGTAAAAATAATGCAAAAGTTACTTTTAACTACTTAAATAATTTTCCATACAATTACACTCATAGTATATATAAAAAACAGTAGTTTACTATTTCAAAAAGACATCAATTAAAATCACATAAAATAAAACACCAACTAAGCGTTTATTTGTGATATTATCTAATGATTTTACTCCGCTTAGACTTGGGTTTTTTTTTGTCAAACAAGACTTGTTTTACTACAGATTTTATATAGTGATTGTAGTTTTCAAATGTTAGTATAATATTTGGGGGTTTTTTTTGAATCGAAGGAGCATGTAAATTATATTTTTTTTAAGTAGATTCGAATTCGGAGTCATACATTTTTTTCTATTTTTCTGAAGGGTCAAAGGCTATTAGGCTAAGAACCACATGATAATTTTTCATAGTTTTTTAACTAACAATAAAAATTGGAGGAAAAAATTTGCTAAGATTATAATTTTGCTACTTCTTTATTATCATACTTGGATCTTTATTGAACGCTTTTTATCAAAAAAAAAAATCTTTATTGAACGCTATAGCATATTTCGAGAATTTCATGGTAAGCAGATTATACATTTATCCATCGTATTCACACTAATATTTACTAGAAGTCAAATAACACCAACAAAAGAGCCACTATCTGTAGACCATCAAATCATTGAGACCATTTCACTAACTTTTTAGAATTAAAGACACTATATTTTTCCCAAACACAGATTGCAAAATAAACATTATGATCTCTATTAAATACATTAAAAACAAATTTTATTTTTTTCTTGGAATAATTCCATAAAATATTACAAAATAAATTCATGTTCGAAAAATACCATACACTCCCAATTATTCTTAAAATACTATTAAATGTATCTTTTCATAAATATCACAAACCAAAATAGTTTAAGGGATTATACTTAATTAGAATTTTGAAGGGACTAAAATAGTTTAAAACTATTTTAAATTTTGGTATTTTAAAAAAATTGTTATATATTGAAATAATTAAGAGTATGACATTTTTGAATCACGGACTAAAAATATAGTGTTTTTGAAAATTTGCTCCTTGATTTTTTTAATAATCCGTATAACGATAGATATTCATGTAATGGTGTATAATTATATGTGTGTATATACAGAAAACATGAATCCGGATATGTGTGTAATTCGGATGGACCCTGAAAACAAGAATCATAAATGACGAAAAAGCAGAATGTTGCAAAAATAACCATATACATAAACGACTTGGAGAGTAAGGCAACCATAATAGGATACAAGCTGTCTCTATGCGGGGACAGTTTTTTGCCGACCATTGTGTGTGTGTGCAAAGATCTCACTGTTTAAATTTTAAAAGATGAACTTTTAATTGTCACTGTCCAAAAGATCATTTCATCTTTTCTTCTAAATAATTAAGTTTTACGAATAGTTTTTTTTTTAAGTTTTTCTATTAAAGTGCTTATTTAAATATATCTAGATATAATCTATTTACAATCTTTCAAGCCAAAATCCTAAATAAACTAACATCATATCTAAAATCTCAAAACCGAATTGAATTTCTAAAACCCACAAACAAACTCGGGCCTATAAGTGTAAATCCTAAATCTACTGGTCATGAAAAGAANTTCAAAACCGAATTGAATTTCTAAAACCCACAAACAAACTCGAGCCTATAAGTGTAAATCCTAAATCTACTGGTCATGAAAAGAAAATTTAGCCAAAACCGTTGTCGCCGACGTACTGTATACACCACCTTAACAGGATCTCCGGTGGCTCGACAGTGACTCCAAAGACACATGACCATCGCCGCTTCCCACGCGAAAAAAGAGAAGAAGCAGAGGAGGAGAAGCAGGTCATCAATACACCTCTGTCGGCTTTGGAAAAAAAATAGTTTTCCGGCGAACGAAAGACATATCCAGTTGTTGTCGAAGAACGAGAAGCTTCAACTGGTGGTGTCGTTGTCCTCACATAACCGCCTCCAGATCCAAGCTCTCTAGACTTCCAGCTGAATAAAACCTGCTTACCTTGAGGTTCCTCCATCCTTGGCCACGTTGTCCTTCACGTTGCGTTTGCGCATGTAGATATGCGGAAACTGTTTCGCTGCGTAACATCTTTTTGCTGCCTCGTCGCCTTCGGTGAAAATGTAGCAGATGAATTGATGAGAGCTTAAGACGAGATAGGAGAAAGATGTATGAAAGAATCCGCCAGCGCTGGATTCATCGGCGGATCCGGAATCGTGGCACAAAGGATTGTGGTTCGGCTGCAGGGAAGTCTCGAGACTAAATCGCGATGAATAATGCATTAAATCGGATTTAACAGATATTTTGCCAATTCTTAGTTTTGTCAGTATAAAAGTTGTTTTAAGAAAAAAAATTGGTTTCCACTGTTACCCTCTAACCCATTAAAAATATCTATTGGTCCATCTAAAATTATGTGCAAAAAGTACCAAAGATTATCAAAGGTCTGACATTTAGTTCGATGATACACATGTGGTTCAATTAAAATTAATTACGAAACCATAAATATTGAAAACCGAAACCAATTTCTGACACTTGTCCATCGGAAATGTGCGTCACTAGTCAAAAATTGCATTGAACGAACGAAATAGATCCTTAAGCCGTTAAGCGTCACGACTTGCGAGCTTAGGAAGCATTCTAACATCTCGGCTGTCAGTCCATTGCTCTGTTTCTAAACTTTACCTTTTTCCAAGAACAAATCGTCGTCGTCAATATGTGTCTTAAATTAGTATTTTATTTTCTTTCCTTTTTGGGGTTTTTGTCCACAGTTTATCCACAAATTTCCATTAAATACCACTATTTCTTCTTTTGTTAAAAAATTTGCAAAATTTTGGTTGGAACATTTGGAGGACCGACGTTAAAACACAAGACCGAATGGGTTCATCAGTGTCGGGATCGCCTGTAGAACCCTTAGCGCAATCCAAAGAGGTTTTGGCTCGGCTTGGGCTGTTGGAAAGACTTTCTTCACAAACCTCTCTACCAGGACCAGAGAGAAAAGTAGAAATATTCCACAATTTTTTTAAAAAAATAATTAACAAAATACCTTTTGAAAGGATATATGAACAAAAAATTTTATATGAATATTCGAAACATAAAAAGTGATTTGTAAGAATTCAAAATTTAAAATTTTGAGGTGGAGTTTATTTTTAGGTTTAGAGTTGAGATTTTAGAGTTTAAAGTTTAAAATTTAATTTTTGAATTGAAATTTAGTTTCAAAGGTTAAAAGTAACTTTTGTGGTATTTTTTAGAGAAAACTATTCTTATTGTTATTTTTCGAAAATCTTTTAAATAATATTATTAGAACAATAACTTAATTTTTGAGGATTACATTATCCATACGAATTTATTAGTATAATTGTGCTATTAACAGAAAATAAAAAATATTTGGCCATTTGTTAGGGTTGAACACTCTATCACACTTGTGGAATACGTTGTTGTATGGTGGTATTGGCCCCACCTAAATTACTTTGACACTATATATTTTGTAGATTAGTGTAAAAAAAAGGCAATAAAAAAGGAATACTCTATCAAAGTTCAGCTAAATTAAGTCCAACTTGTGTTTCGGCCTATAATGAGGTTGAAAGCATAGCAACAAAATTTGACGACCTTATCACCATTGGAACCAGCTCAAGTAGAAAAAAGAGAAAGAGAAAATGTCGTTTGTATTTCATTAACCTTGA
>OVAV01003212.1:0-10151 GCA_900406375.1 Iberis amara
CCACCACATTAAATGCCATTGACTCACATTAAATGCATGTCGCATCGCACCTTTATTCTTTGGCACCATATACAGAGACAAAAGCATAGGGGTATGCAGGTCTTTTATCATATGCCACAATGCCACACCTTTTTCGCATTTCNTACAGAGACAAAAGCATAGGGGTATGCAGATCTTTTATCATATGCCACAATGCCACACCTTTTTCGCATTTCAAGCAATAAATCCCCTTTATGGCATTTCTTGTAAGTTGGCACAATAATATGGCATTTTTGGAAAATCTCCCTTCTATTTATCTATGATTATGTTGTAATTCTCTTGGAACTCAGTAAGATAAAAAGGAAAGAAGTTCATTATGAATTGAACCATGACGAACTCATGAACTTCTACTCTCAATGTCATGATATGTGTGTGACATGGTCATAGATTGGTTGAAGGAAATCAAAAATTTTGTAGTTAGGTCACTGTAGATTTCCTATAATTAAGTATTTTTCCAAATCCGATTGAGATTAATTTATAATCTTTATTTCTTGATTTCTCTGTCTTAGGAATAAATGACTTCCATAGTTTTCTCCATCATCATTCTAAAACCTAGCTTGTTATATCACTTTCAAATCTTATAGGGAAACTTTTAAATCTAAATGTATCTTCATTATTGACTAAGAGTTCTTTATCCATTAAAAATGCATTGTGCTTTTTCTTACACAGTTACACCTAGTGTGAAATATTTGTTTGGACCATTTCTCATAATTACGCTCATTAAACTTCATGATATAGGTCACAATTGCAAATATTTTTATGAAATTACAAGCATCAATAGATTTTTACCACAATGCTTTCAAAACTATATCACAAATTCATTTCCTATAATATAAACATATAAGAGTATATTTAGCTAATTTCTAGGCAATACATAAATACACACTTTTTGTGATGCCAAATATTATCTTTTTATAATCAATTAATTCAAACACATAAATCAAATATGCATGTTACCTTGGGGTATACATTATTAATCATGGTAGAAATGAATAATCTCTTTTGTATCATTAATTATATACAACTATGCATCTTTGGATGATCTCTTAGAGTATAAATAAATTATAAAAAATAGAAGTTTAGTGAAATAGGTAAGTTTGCTATTATAATTTGTAATATAGTACTTTTGCTAAGTACATTAGGTATTTAAGTTAATGTATCATTACTTGTTTTAAGTTATGTCAAAACTAGTCTTTTATTATATTTTATTGATTTTTTTAATTATAACATCTTAAAGATTTAGATTTAGATTTTAATCAATTAATGCTTCATGCTGAGTGAAAATAGAAAATCAAATCTTCCTAAGTTTTATCGACCTTCTTTTTCACAATGGAAGAAAAAATAACTGACAATTACATAAAATCAATTGTTCGTTTACTGCATCTTTACCCAAAGCGACCTAGAGGGCGATTAGGGAATTCGATCTCTTCATGAGCACCGTCACGGGCTCTAGCTCCGCCGCAGGTGTAGCCACCTCGTCCTAGTCATCTCCGCTGCATACCAGTTCATCCTCATCTCAATCACAACCAGTTACAAAGATTTTCTCACCTTCCGGTGTTCTCGGGTCCGCGGTGGTCAATGACTCCATCGTTTTCTTTGTCTAGTCTGCTCATGTTTTTACTGTTGCCAATGGTACAACTTCTGTTTTGGTTCTGGCCGATCTCCTCATCAACTCAAAATCGCTCTAGTCCTCTTTCCTGGTGGGCTATTTCATCGGCGATGCTCCCATATCGGGAAGATCCATGCTATAGTACCCTGAATCTGGAAAAATTTCTCTACATCACTCAAAATTGATACTGAATTTATTCATTCTAATACAGTTCTTTTGCGTAGATTCTGATGAGATGTGTTTGCGCATCACTAGACATAAGTATTGGCATATAGCTGATGTTTTACTTGTTGTGCAGGATTGTTGTCCGTCTTGTGCAAACCTGAAGTCGAATTTAACCTCCATTTCCATTTGGGTTGATTTCCGCAAGGTACCTGATAAGTTATTCTCCCATGTGGGCTTGCGCTTGTTAGGTGACATCATTGGTAAAGCCCAACAATTGCACCCGTTTACACTCCATTACACTCGCTTGGATGTTGCTCGTGTGTTTGTCGTGGTTGATCTAGAGAAGCCCTTACCGTTGAAGATGGATTTGCAAGGTCTTGAGACTGTTGTTGATGTCTCTTATTCTTGGCTACCTCTAAAATGTGAAAAGTGTTGCAATTGGGGCCATTCTGCTTCAGCGTGTCGTCAAAAAGTTTCAGATGAAGTTCTACCAGCAACGCAGGCAGTTACTGGGTCTTTTGTTGATGTTATTCAACTGGTTGGTGAATACTTCACCTTTCCCCCAACAGAAAGATTGCAGGATTGGCTCCTTTCAACTCCAATTCAGCTTGTTATTCCACCCAATATTGTTGATCTCACTCTTGGGCTACTAGCATCTGAGGTGCCTACTTCCCAGACATTGCCTCCTGTCGGACCAGGTACTGTACCAGCAAGGACAGTAGTTACCAAGCACCGATAAATTTCCACATCGCCGACTAAAGCTTCTGCTAAACTCGATAGTTCTATCTCTCCTTCTTGCTTCCAGTTATTTAATGACTTGCCTGATGTTTTGGATGATGTTGTGCTCATTACGGATCAATATAGGGAATACGGTCAGATCTCTGATGATGACACAACTGAGGTGGTTACTTAGGAAAATGTACCGACATGGCACCACAGCCGTCCAAAAGCATAGCCAAAGCCTATTATTTTCAAGAAATATCTCAAAGTTGGTCCCTCTCAAAAGAAAGATAAGGCTTCCTCACATAAGCTATAATGTTATCAGGGAACGCTTGGGGTTTTAACCTCAAGCGCAAGAATGATGTTGTTCATGACTGGATTCGTTCTGCTTTTCCTCTGATTGTATATTTACTCTTAATCCATGTTTTGGTTGATTATCATTTGGCCATTTTCATCATGTTTTCCCTAGCTAGAATTACACACACAATTATGATCATCACCGCTCGGCTGCATTTGGCTTGTTTGGCATCCGGATGTTCAAGTTTCGGTTCTCTTTGTTAGTGCTCAGATGATTGTTGCTCGCATCACTCTCCCTATGGGTCATCACCTTGTTCACTTTTCTATCTATGCCTCCAATTTTCATCAAGAGCGAAGCGCTCTCTGGGATGATCTCAACAGGATTCGGTCTCTCTTTGAACAGTTGCCTTGGCTTGTGCTCACATCTGATGATCACTCTCATGGTTCTCTCCAACACTCTCGCCAAGGTGGTATGATAAGTTTCCAGACATGTATTCATGATTGCGATCTTTAAGATGCTCCCTCCACAGAACCTCATTTTACTTGGTGGAATCATTGTCCAACCAACCCCGTCGCGGAGAAACTGGATAGGGCTTTGATTAATGTTGTTTGGCTGCATTTCTTCCCCGGAACCATTGCATCTTTTGAAGCAAATGGTATATCAGATCATTCTCATGTTCATGTCTCACTCCATCTCACCATTTTCCCGGCTCCCCTCGTCGGCCGTTCAAGTATTTCGACCTATGGGCTCAACATCCTCAGTTTCTCACTGCTATTGAGGAAGTGTAGATATCTAGCCCACCTTTTTGTCACTCAAGACTAGCTCTCCATTTTTTAAACAAACTAAACAGTCAAAAGTATACACTTCGTAGCCTTAATCGCACAGTCTTCGGTTTTCTGTCCGATCAGGTTTTTCTGCTCTTCGTGCCCTCCAACAGGTTCAAACTCGAGTTCTTCAATCACCCACAGATGCGAACATATGCGCTGCCACGGAAGCTGGCCATTCCTAGAATTTATCATCTGCTGTTGAGGAGAGGTTTTACCGTCAAAAATAACACATCACCTGGCTTAATCTTGGAGATAAGAATTCAAGTTACTTTTACTGGGTTGCAGCCACTCATTCTACTCGTAACATAATTTTCCAACTTGAGGACGCTTACGACACACCTATCACAGACCCTGCTGAGATTAAAGCCACAACGGAAAGACACTTTCGTGATTTCCTTCAGCATCGCCTTTCATAGCTCCGAGTACCATCATCTGCTACTCTCTCGGATATTCTTCAGTTTCGTTATTCTGCTGTCCATTGTCAAGCTTTGCTTGCTCTGATAACTACAAAGGAAATTGATAAACAAGAATTTGTTAAGTTTTTATCTAACAAGTAATCTAAAGACTACTTAGTGTCGATGTAGTACTTAAGATGTCAATCCAATCGGGAGCAATAAACTCACTAAAAACAATGAGAATTATGCATAGTCTAAGCAATTAAAGGGTTTTGGTTTAAATCAAACATTCTAATGTGCATTAATTAGAAAGCAAATAAAAGTCAACACAATTAAGAAAAAGTCAACAAAATATTGTGATTTAAAACAAGATTAAAAGACTAAACAAAATGGGCAAAGATTATCGACATGGGTGATCAAATGATATCTCATGATGCTTAATACAAATATTCAATGCTAATCCTTGGTCTAAGATTTCCTTAATTAGACTAATCCACACTCATGGCACTAATCCATTTCCTAATCATGCATCTAAAACAATCTCTGGATAATTACACAATCAAGAAGCATTAAGATCTAATCTATGATAAACCACTAAACTAACTAACACGATATCTTGGTTATGCTACATTTAGCATTCAAAAGTTGGTTTAAGCATTTCATTAAACTCCTTTCGGGCAATAAAATACCTATGATCTAGAAATGAGTATCAAGACATATCTAGCATTAAGAACACCTATTGAATGAATATTTAAGGTAACTATGCCCTAAACATCATCATCAATCACCTAATCTACCTAACACATTTGCTTAGTGAAGAACTACTCACTAACCATTGAGAAAACACAAGATCTAACAATAGATATATGTTCAATCATAATTAGAACAAGAAATGATAAGGAGATATGCAATCAAAACAAAGATCAAAGATAGATTAAGCAAAAGATCCAAAGTTTACACCCAAAATGGCAAAAAGTTAAAAAGGGAGAAATAAAAGTTGTTCTCAAATTAGGTCTAAAAAAAGTTTAAATAGTAATGTCTAATGGTCTTGGGTTAGTCCAAAACATATGGGTTAACCCATGATAAAATTTGGGTAGAGATCACTTGGTCAAAGCTCCTTGTTGACTTCATTCTGCTCGATATTGCGTGGTTGGACCGGTAAAGTCTGACCGGTATGAATTGTTCTCGTCTTGTATCTGCTGCCTTGACCGGTACACACTGGCCGATATCAGCATATCGGGCCATGTGTGCCGGTTGTGACTGTCCGGTATCTGTCTTGGCTTCTCGGTACCAGATATAGGTGCCGATACAACTTGGCCAGTATGGCTATACCGGGCCAAGTGTATTGGCCATGTTGTCCAATACGGGTCCTTCTTCTCCATTTTGTTCGTTTTCAATCTTTTCTTTTCGGTCTTGATCCCTAAATTGATTTTGCATACCTCGAACACCTGAAACATGCAATGATGTGTAAAATGCAATCTATCTAATCCTAAATGCATGTAAAACTACTTAAAAGGAATAAAAAACAATGTTAAAAAGCATCAAAAACCTAAGATATCAAAAATAACCCTTACTCTCTTTGCCATACCTAGTAACAAAGACCTTTGTCCCGACGATTATCCTATTGTATTTAACCGTGCTGCTTGGACTACTGTTGTTGCAAATTTTATCATCACGATTCAGTCTTTTGTTCCTTTTACAGTTTTCTGCCCCGCGGTGTTAATGCTATACTTATGGCTCTCATCCCTAAGTCTGACAATCCGACTACCATGTGTTATTACCATTCCATCTTATGTTGCAACATCCTCTACAAAGTTGTCTCTAGAATCCTCACAAAACGCCTCAAAGAGCGTGACCAAAGTGCTTTTATTCCTGGGCATCTCCTTCTAGAAAACGTGCTTCTTGAAACAGAGTTGGTTAAGGACTATCACAAAACATCCATAGTGCCACGTGCTACAATTAAGCTTGATATTTCAAAAGTGTTTTACACTCTTGAATGAGATTTTATTACAGTGGCTCTCTAAGCGATGCATTTTCCTGATCAGTTCATCCACTTAGTTTACGTTTGTCTTTCCACAGCTATGTTCTCCGTGTCTGTTAACGGTGACTCTGTTTGCTATTTTTCCAGCTCCCACGGTGTTCGGAAAGGTTATGCTCTCTCTTCTTACTCTTATGTTGTTACTAACAATGTGATTTCTAAATGTCTTAACTAGGTTGCACTTGAAAACCGCATCCGTTACCACCCTCACTATCATTCTCTTGGCACTACTCATATGAGTTTCACTGATGATATTTCGGTATTTACAGATGGTTCCACACACTCGTTCAATGGATCAATTTTCTGCTTACTCTGGCTTGATTGTCAACACCGTAAATAAAACCATCTTCATAGGCGGTCGTCCCACCTCTCTCATTCCCATAGCACAGGCGCATGGTTCCTCCTCTGTTTCACTACCGATTAAATATCTTGGCCTTCCTCAAACCACAAAAATGATGCAACAACAGGACTATGAGCCTTTGATCAACCACATTCGTACTCGGTTTCTAACTTCATCATCTAAATGTTTGTCTTATGGGGGTCGACTTCAGCTTATTAAGTCGGTTATTCATAGTACTACTAATTTCTAACTTTCTATTTTTTGTCTGCCTACACAGTGTTTAGATCGCATTGAGAGTCTTTGCTATAGTTTTCTTTGGGCAGGTCATCGATCACAGCACTCAAAGGCTAAGGTTGCTTTGACAGAAGTTACCTGGCCTTTCTCTTAAGGCGAGTTAGGTATCCGTAGCCTTCGTGATGTCTCACTTACCTTCGGGCTCTCTATAATCTGGCGCATCCTCTCCTCCACTAACTCTCGCTAGATTCGTTGGACGCAGCTGTATCTCCTCTGATTGCACATTTTTTGGGATATCACGCCCACTTCCACTAGCTCTTGGCCATGAAGAAAGATCATCAATCAGCAGGATTTAGCAGCTCCTTTCTTCGGATATAAAGTTGGTTCTGGTAGAACCGCTCATTTTTGGCTAGATAACTGGCTCGGTACTAGTCTTCTTCACCCCCTTCAGTAACCACATTATGAGACAACTTGGCCTTCCTCGCAATTCCCGTGTTGCATACGCTGCACCAAATGAAAGCTGGCGTTTCCACAAGGTACGTAACAAGGACCTCATTTCTATAACGAATGCTCTCACTGTTTTGCAGGCCCCTACCACTGATCTAAGCCCCGATGTTCCTCTATGGCAACAAGGTTCCAACGACTTCAAGCACCAGTTCTCGGCCAAGCATACCTGGTAGCAGCTCCTCCATCCAGGCACTCATGTCCCTTGGGCTTGTCTAGTGTGGTTTCCCAAGGTATACCGCGTCACTCATTCATCACATAACTTGTACTTCGTAATCGACTGCACACGGGTGATCCTATGGGTGCTTACTTTGCTGTCCAGCCTTGTGTTTTGTGTGGAGAACCAAACGAGACTAGAGACCATCTTTTTTTTTTGCTTGCCCTTGCACATTTACTGTATGGCTTTCCCTCGCCGGTCCTCTTCTCCATCGTCAGGCCTTACTGGATTGGAGTCTCGCTCTCTCTTCTCTCCTGTCGGTTGGCAAACCCGTTGTGGAGAAAGTTTTGCTAAAGCTTTGTTTCCAATCTGCCATCTACTATATTTTGTGTGAGTGAAATAGTCGTCTACCGCTCCAACGCCTCCCCACGTCCTAACTCGTCTTCTTCGCCATCATATTGTCTCTCGACTTCAAGGTTTACTCTACAATCCACCGCATCAGCTTGCGGATCTCTCAGCTCGTTGGCACTCCTTGCGGCACTCATAGTTTCCGTTGTAGTGGCTGATCTTGATTTGGAGTAGTGTGTCTCCCTTGTACTCTTTTTCCCACCTCTAGTTTTTCCCAAGTGGTTTTGTAGTTGGGGATTTTAACGAGGCAAGGGGAGTCACCGCTCACCACCAAACCATCCAGTCCGCCAGCATTCCCTACCACTCTTACGTCTTGTTTAGTTCACTCTTTATTATTTCAGTTAGTCGGTCTTTCTTAGTACTTACGCTCTTTTTCTTTGTTTATAAATTCTTTTGTTGGTTTTTTTGTTGATAAATAAATTTCACATTTCCACAAATAAAAAATAATCTTAACACATATGGTGAACGATGAATGATATACAGAGAATTGTTAGCCGTGAATGGTAATGGTAAATAGTAAACAGTGAATGGTGAACAGTGGTGGTGATTGATGAATGATGAATTGTGAATCATGAATTGTGATACATGAATCATGAATTTCAAAAAAGCAATTTGTGATTGTTTTTATTTACATTGTTTACCAATTAAAATGTTGAATGGTGACAGTTTCAATGTTACTTCCAAAATAATATGTTTTCTAGAATACATGCCACAAGTACTAACTTAGCACATCACCGAAATAAAGGACAACAAACTAATATTCAAGCCCCCATTAAGAAAAGTGTCGATTTGTAGTTGTTCCCTAGTTTTAATTACTGGCTATCTTCTCAAGCTCCTCACAAATAAATCTTTAAAGAAATCCCTTTTCTGAAGTGAGATCGATCTTAAACTCCTCAACTAAAAAACATGTAAAACTTTTCAAAAGTAGAATTAACATAAACTTTGCCGTAATCAAATGATCAAATGGACTTCTCAAAAGTAGCATTTCTCGTAGAATTAGGACTGACCATTTTTCAAATGAATTCATATGGCATAATACAATTAGCATGTCTCGTAGATGTAGAATTTTCAGAACCAATGTCATTGTCCAGAATCATACTAATATATTTCGATAACAAGTAAATATTATTGCAGTCAAGTCAGATGCTTCTCCTTGAAAGCAGAGCTATACTTATTGTGTAAAAAATAACAACAGATGCAATAAGTGTTGTATGAAGGAAAGAAGAGACAAATATACTGCAACACTCTGCCATGCACATAATAAAGCTAAGATAATAAGTAACATTCAAATTCAATAAATAGCAAAATAATTACTTTAGACAATACCTTTTCCTTTCCAAGAAATGATTCAATTTGTATTCTAAGTGATTTAAAACTCAACTTCGTTCGATAGTCCTTTGGGAAAACATAAAGAACATCACCTTCATCAGAGACATGAGTGTAGCAAACATCTATTATATTTCGCACCTTGAGAAAGACTAAACGAATCACAAAACATAAAAAATCAAATGGCATAACAGAATTAGCATGTCTCGTAGAAGTAAAATTAGCATAGACTTTTCAAAAATAGGATAAAATAATTTTTTTTTGTCATCTTTTATCTTTAAAATTAAGTGGGCATAATTCATATTACAAAGGCGAAGCCCACCATGGCCTTCAGAACAAATAAACTTGCCCCAAACTAACGAAAACAAAGAAACAGAACCGCAAAACAGAGCCAAAAACATATGAGGCTTAGGCAGTCTTTAGACAGTGGAAGACATGCTTTCTGAGCGGAAAAGGGAGCTCAACCAACTAGGAGACCCTGCTGCAACATAAGATTGTAGTCGGTTCTGAGTAGTCACACTTTCCGCAATAAAAGCAGCTCCTCGATTAGCATTAGGATCATCTATAAACAAACGCCAACAACTAATGGGAGACAACGAAAGAAGCAATTCTTGAGCCTGGTATTGAAATGCTGGCCAAGCAGCATGTTTAGTAATAGCCTCAAAGAAATCTTGAGCTTCACAAGCAAAGATGATTTGATTAAGATGAAGATCAGCCATACTTCGCATTGCCCAGCAAATAACCGCTAATTTGACATCTTCTTTAGAAGAAAGACCACAAAAAGCTCTTCGACTATGGAGGGTGACTTGCCCAGAGCTGTTTCTTAAAACCCACGCACCACCACCCAGATAAGACCCACTATTCCATGCCCAAGCTATATTGCATTTCAACCAGGGGTCGGGAGGGAGAAGCCATTTCGGCTTTTGGGTGATTGGATCAGATTCAGCAGGTACTTGAGGCTCCTCACTAGCAACTTGCGCACTTTCCCACAATTCCGCTTCCTCCAGCGCTTTATCAGCAACCTCTTTGGGTGAGAAGCATGAACTTTCAAAAATCATTTTGTTCCTGTTTTTCCATAGAAACCACAAGAT
>OVAV01003215.1:0-10146 GCA_900406375.1 Iberis amara
TTTTTTTTTGTCATCATAAAATTTTATTAAGTTAAGAGTATAATTTTATAGTGAAGGGGAAAAGAGATACTCTAGCTAATTTCGCATGTTCATCGCTAGAAAATTATAAAGGCGAGGAATGTGAAGAAGAGGGAGAGTGCATTATGCGATGTATATTTTGACAGTAGGTTGCTAGAGGTGTGATAGGTGTGATTGAGCGTGAGAGGGAAGAGACGGTTGTGTTGTAAGCAAGGATGAGTTGAACGTTGTCAATGTAAAAGGATGTGTCTCGATACCCCAAGCGTGTCAAACAAGATAGTGCTTCAAGGAATGCATGAGCTTCAACCATTAGGGGAGTTGGTTTGGCCTTGATTGCCAAATGACCAATGAGGATGGGTGAGATGGGAGAAAGATTTTTGTCGAATAGGACCCAGGCAATCCCAGCAATATCGGATGGTGATGTCCATGACCCATCTATGTGACAAATATATCGAGTAAGGGGAGGGATGGAGCGATAGGGATACAGATATGTGGCAGCAACACTTCGAGTCAGAGAAGGGTCCAGACGGGATTGTGTGTTAACGCCTTTCCATAGCTTGGCCTCTTGTATTGCTTTTTGAGAATTTCAGGGATAAAATATCTCTTGCCTTGGAAAACTAAAGCATTACGGCTTTTCCATAGGAGCGAAGCAATGAAGCTAATAAGTAGGATTGGTGGAGTGTCACACGGAGAATGAGCATTCGAAAAAATGAATGAGTGGAGGTTAGTGCCCACATCAGAAGGGGCAGTAGGTGCAATTGGTGGGATATATAACGAAGAGAGGGCCCAAACTTTGCCACTAACACGACACTGAAACAGTATGTGGGTTGTTATTTCATGATGTGCGCTGCAAAGACTGCAAAGTGTTGGGAGTCGTATGCCTCGACGAGAGAGGTTGGTGAATGTTGGGAGACGGTTATGAAGCACTTTCCACCAGAATAGGTGAATCTTGGGTGGAGGAGGCCATGTCCATAACAAGCGAAACAGGGGGGATCTGTCACTTGTGACCGTTGTAGGTGGAAAATTTTTGGAATTCAAGAAGTGGTATCCTGATTTAACTAATGATTTAACTAAGTAACTACCAGACGTTGTGTGAGGCCAATAGAATGTGTTCGGCGCGTCCTACGAGGAAGGGCGGATGTTAAGGATTAATGGTATGTCCTCGTCATGAAAATAAGACTGTATGTGATCCAATTTCAATTGTGAAGATTGTTGGTCAAGAAAAGTAGCAAGGGAAAGCATGCAGCGTGCAGGGCGGGGTGATGGAGTAGTTGGGAGCCAGTTATCGAGAAAATTTTTATAGTTGTTCCCGAGCCAACCACATGGAGACCACCGCGCTTGAGCAGGGATATACCCTAAAAGATACCGCGCCAGGCCGCGCTTGAGCTACAACCTAGCTCAGCGTTAAAGAGAGTGGTGGTGTGGAAGTATTTGTGCTTGTACAGGAGAGATAACAAACTATCTGACTCTTGTAAAATACGTCATCCCTGTTTGGCGAGCAAGGCTATGTTGAAATTACGAAAATCCCTAAATCCTAAGCCACCCTCACGTTTTGGTTTAGTTAATGTTGTCCATGATATCCATGGGATTCTGTTTCTAGATTGTGAAGTAGACCACCAGAATTGACGGATCAATTTCATTATGACCTTGATGGTGGCGATATGGAGTAAAAAACGTGACATTGTATAAGCGGGCAAGGCACTGAGAACTGCTTTGATAAGTATCTCTTTTCCTGCGGGACTATGAAAGGGGTTGGATTAACTATGTATCATTGTGATAATGCGCTCTTGGATATAGTTGAAAAGTTGAGTTCCATATCTCCCTTGGACAGCTGATAAGCCAAGATAAGGACCGAAGGCAGTAGTGAGGGGGATACTAAGCTGTGCGGATAGCGCCAGTTTCGTTTCCATTGGTACACCTATCCCGAAGCGAAGACTCGACTTTGAGTAATTGACCTCTTGACCTGAATGCGTAGCGTATAAATCCAAGGTGTTAATCAAAGTTTGACATTCCTTAAGGGATGCTCGACAAAAGATGAGAAAATCATTTGCAGAGAATAAATGTGATATATAGGGTCCACCTCGGCTTGTTGGAAAGGGTGCAATGAACCTTGGTTCATATTAGCTTGTAAAAAAGAGGAGAGCCCTTCCGCACAGATTAAGTAAAGGTAGGGGAGAGCGGATCCCCTTGACGGAGACCGCACGAGGGAACGATATGACCATGTGGAACACCATTGAGGAGTACAGAGTAGGTGACGAAGGAAATGCATTTGTGAATTAGGCGACACCATTTGGGAGAGAATCCAAGCTTTAGAATCATCTGTACGAGATATGACCATTCAACTTTGTCAAATACTTTGCTTATATCAATTTTGCACCTAAATATGGATGTTTTAGACGGCGGCATGCAAGTGAGTGGAGTAGTTCATGAGCTATAAGAACGTTGTCCGTGATCAAGCGACCATGAACAAATGCATACTGGGAAGGGGAGATGATGGAGGAAAGACATTGTTTGAGACAATTTGAGAGTACTTTAGAGAGTATTTTGTAGGCGATATTAGCCATACTAATCGATCGAAAGTTAGTGACTAGGGTGGGATTCGACTTCTTAGGTATTAGGCAAAAGTTAGTGTGGTTGAGTTCAGGATTAAGATATTATTCAGAGAAGAACAAATGTAACATTGCGAGAAGGTCCTGCTTGACAATTGACCAATGATCTTTGAAAAAACTTGCGGTAAAGCCGTCAGGACCATATGGCTTGGACTGATTCATTTGTTGAAGGGCAACATAGATTTCCACCTCAAAGATAGGAGCGAGAAGCTTGTTATTAATAGATGGAATGACCTTGTGATGGACATGAGTGAGTAAGTGGCTATAGTTCGTTGGAGCAAAAGATGTGTAAATGAAAGTGAAATTGGCAATGAAAAGATCTTTAATGCCTTCCTCTAATCAAACCAGTTGGCGTACTTAAAGTAACTTTATCCGAAAAATCCATAAATTATTTTTACTAAGACAATATAAAGGCCAAACTTTATTTTATCATAAAGTCCTATATGTAGAAAAGATCCTATGTGACTTATTTCTTGGGTCGGACCTGAAATGGATCCGTGTAAAGGATCTCAGTGCGTATCTAATTTGTTAACAATAATATGGTTTACGATAGCGGCAGATCTTTAAAAATGTATAACATGTACCGTGTTGTTATTCAGTCCAAGTGGTGAATATTTTTCACCTAGCATCGTTCTCTTACCGTCGATTATAATGAAGTTGTGTGATAGTAGCCGTACAATATTATCAAACAGTGCCTGCGTAACCGAAAGCGGACTCCAAATGTATAATAGGTTCGACTTCAAAGGAATTTAAAGGCACGTTTCAATCCCGTTCCCGCCGTATAAAAACTTGTATCCGTCAAGCAAATCCAGCTACTATTTTCAAATTTCGAATTCTCTCTGAATCTCTCATTTCAAGCTTAGATTTCCCAGAGCGAGAATGATTGCTGCTCTCAAGTAAGTTATTGATATCACTCCACTATGATTCTTCTTCTGCTTTCTTCATTTTTGTTTAGCTATTTTTCTCAAGTTTCGTGTACCTGAGGTTCTAAATCTCTTCTCGTTTTTTTTTTCTCTCCCGTTGATCTTATGTTTTACGTTCGTTCTTATCATCAGAGCTGAAGAAGCGAGCCAGATGCAGCTCGTTGAGCGAGAAGAAATTGACGAAGACGACGATTTATTCGAAGCGATTGACAAATGTAAGATATAAAATCGTTTTAGGAGCTTCTGTTTCTGCTTTTTTCTTAAATTTCTCTTCACTATTTCTTCAGTTTTCGTTCAAACTTAATTTTCTCTTTGGGAATTGTTTCTGTGTGTCCTCTCTTCTACTTTTGCTCAGTTTGTTTATTAAAACATCAATTCTGTTGAGTTGCTGTATCCTCGAATTTGGATCTAGAATTTTGCCTCTGATCTGTAGTATGTTCTCGAAATCTCTATTAAGTATGGATCTAGGACAGATATAGGCTTCTTAGAATAAATTTTCATTGATAGCGAACAGTTTATGTTAAGTATTAATCTACCTGGATTTCGTGTACTGTTCGTGATATTCCATTGTTTCGTACCGATCGAGTTCGGTATCTAGCATACACCTCTAGGTGATTTCATCTCGTGACTTCTATTTCTTTGTGCCAGTGATCGCCCAAGGTATAAACGCTGGAGATGTGAAAAAACTACAAGATGCTGGGATCCATACCTGCAATGGTCTGATGATGCATACCAAGAAGGTATAGTCGTATAGATCAGCTTGTTAAGCATCATCCATTGGTTTACACTACATATCTAGATTTTAGTTGCTTGAATCTGTTGTTTTAAATTTTTGATTGACGCAGAACCTCACTGGAATCAAAGGTTTATCGGAGGCCAAAGTTGATAAAATCTGTGAAGCTGCGGAGAAAATAGTGGTTAGTTTAAACTATCGTTGGTACATCAATGTCTGATCTTAAAAGTTACAGCAATTTTTTTTCATTTGAATTGTCAAAACGTTTCTCCTTCAGAATTTTGGATATATGACTGGAAGTGATGCTCTATTAAAGGTTAGACTCGTTTATTTTAAAAATCTAGAAGTTTGTCTTGCATCTATGTCTTGTTGCTGGTTCCCACTGAGAGAACCATGAAATTTTGATGGCTTATTATTCGTATATTAGATATTGAAACCTGTAGGTTTGTTTTTGTTTACAGAGAAAACAGGTTGTGCGTATTACTACGGGTTGCCAAGCTCTCGATGATCTCTTAGGAGGTATGCTAAGTTTTGGTTTTACTGTTTGCTATCTTTATCACACTACTTGAAAATTCTGGTTAAATTCACAATGCTTGGCAGGTGGAATTGAAACCTCAGCCATCACTGAGGCTTTTGGGGAATTTAGGTGAGAAGCAGAGCCCAGCTCTGGCTCTTTAAGTTCCCTGTTAATAAGCATGTATTCTAATAGAGCTTTCACTTCAGGTCTGGGAAAACTCAGTTAGCACATACCCTTTGTGTCACTACGCAGGTTCGTTTCTTTTCTAATGTCTCAGTATGGTTTAACCTTTATGGTGTCTAATTTACTTCATTTCGGCATATAACCATTGAGGTCACTGTCTCTCGCTGTTACTGGTATTTATTTCTGTATTTATGTTAATGCAGCTTCCTACAAACATGAAAGGAGGGAATGGCAAAGTGGCTTACATTGACACAGAGGGAACCTTGTATCCTTAATCTCTGACCAGATCTTGTTGCTTCACTTGATGGTTTATATATCCATGATTATTCCTTAACAATCAAATTTGTAGCCGGCCTGATCGGATTGTCCCAATTGCTGAAAGATTTGGGATGGATCCAGGCGCCGTGCTTGACAATGTAAGCATTATTAAGCTCACATCTTAATTATCAGGACTACAAATGACATTTACAATTCTTTTCATCTCAACGTAACAGATCATTTATGCTCGTGCTTATACCTATGAGCATCAGTACAACTTGCTTCTTGGCCTTGCTGCAAAAATGTCAGAGGAACCATTTAGGATTCTGGTAATAAACAGTGTGCTTAGTTTGTCCTTAGTTTCTATGAGCTAAGTTAGCTGAGATTGACTTGTTTCTAGATTGTGGACTCTGTCATTGCTTTATTCCGAGTGGATTTCACTGGAAGAGGAGAACTAGCAGACCGCCAGGTTTACCTTTGGCCTTCCACACATTAATAGATAATCATTAGCAAAATCCAGATTTTTTCTCACAGAGGTGGGTTTCTTTGTTGCAGCAAAAACTAGCTCAAATGCTCTCCAGGCTAATCAAAATTGCAGAGGAATTCAATGTTGCTGTCTACATGACCAACCAAGGTTTGCTTTAATGACATTAGAGAAGGATTAGTTTTGGTTATCTTGGTTTCACTAAACTTATAAGAGGATCATCTTTTCATTTGATGGCTGCAGTCATAGCCGATCCAGGTGGTGGAATGTTCATATCAGATCCAAAGAAGCCAGCAGGTGGTCATGTTCTTGCTCATGCAGCAACCATCAGGCTCATGTTTAGGAAAGGCAAGGGAGAGCAACGTGTATGCAAAGTCTTCGATGCCCCAAATCTGCCTGAAGCTGAAGCAATATCCTTTTAAAAAAATCCACACACTCACACTTTAGTCATCCATAAATATATTGCATGAGACTTTTTCCTTAACAGAAGAAGCACATTTTCCAGATTACTCCAGGAGGCGTTGGAGATGCTAAGGACTAGATGGTCTCTTATACGCATACCATATTTACCCACAGGATTTTTACATTTACTCGTTTCTGATACTTTTACATCATATGTATGCACTCAATCAGACGTTTATAAATACTTTATTATTAGCTTCCAGGCTCCAGCTAAAAAGAGTGAAATGATCAAACCACGAATCTGTGGAACAAAGCCACATTTAAAAAAAAAAAAGGAACCGTTTTCAGTAAACATTGTCAACCATTTAGCGTCAGATTTGTTTAGACCAATTCTGGACACTGCCGACCCTCGGCATCTCTTTCTTGGCCTCGGAATCGACTTTAAAAGTTACACCGCACACCTGACCTGAACTGTCCACTCGCGGTACAGACTTTAACTCATTTAATGGATGCTCATAGCTCCTCAAGCCTCCAGATGAGGTGAAGAAACATCCTGCATAATGCAATATACAACCACGTCCTTGTTCACTATAACCAAGAATCAATGTCATGTCTTCAAAAATGGTTTGTTGGTTACCTTTAGGAAATGGTGCAAAGGATTTACCACAACCTTTCTTCACGGTTTCCACATCATCGGAAAGAACGAGATGGCCTTCAGCATCAGTTCCCCAGAAGAGAGGAACACTCCCTTCTGCATCCTGCACCGTGACACATTACCAAAGTGAAGAACAAGTGTGGTGATAACAACATTGTCATAAAAAAGCAAACTTTTTTCTAACTCACCCCAGCTAGGAAGACATTTTTGGTGGAGCAGTCAAAGAGCATAAAGGCAAATTTCCCTTGAAAATCTCTAACAACTTGGTCAGCAGAGTATGGACCACGATCTCTGAGGGTCCTGTAGGCTTCGATCACAATGGTGACCTCGGTTGCTGTTTTTGTTAGTCCATATTGTTGCTTAAGAAAAGGAACGTTCTCTATATGTCCTTGGAAGATGCAGAACATATCATCCATCACAGCAAACAATCTAACAAAAATCAACAAAATTATTTACAATAATATACCACAAGACTCTAAAAGCAAAACTTGAAACGTCTTCACCAGACTTGTACATATATTGACAACGACTTCACGACAAAACCCAAGTAGAGAGCAAATCTTTCATTTTAGATATAACTAAAAAGAATCAAATCCATTAATGTTTCCCACTGGATATGTTCATATAAACAAACCAAATACACACTGGTAATATCATAGCCATAATCACTTTTTTTCTTCGAAACAAAACATCATTTTGAACAATGGTTGTTTTCCAAAAATTCAAAAACCTGGGAAGAAGAGGGTTCTGCTTGTCGAGCGAGCAAGCGATGGAACCAGAAGATCCGAAATTGATTTTAA
Source organism: Iberis amara (assembly GCA_900406375.1). Taxonomy (NCBI): domain Eukaryota; kingdom Viridiplantae; phylum Streptophyta; class Magnoliopsida; order Brassicales; family Brassicaceae; genus Iberis; species Iberis amara. The sequence goes on from OVAV01003215.1 coordinate 7,583, forward strand.
CGGCTGAAGGATAAACGGAGGAAAAGTGGTTCACCAAGAATCCATCTTTAAGAGCACAAACCGATCCACCTTCGGGACTCTGTAAAGCGTCAGGGCTCTTGGCCAAGTTTTTGTCGAAAATCGCCAACATTTTCTTTCTACCAGATTGGAAACAGTAGAACAAAGCAAGAGATCAAATAGTTGAGAAAAATGACTTAGGATCGTTGAATGGGCATTTATCTATACAACTTCTTATTATTAACAAATGGCAAGTTTCAATAGGGCACACGTTTGTTCGAAAGGAATATTGAAGAAATATTCGCTTCTTTTCTTGAAAGTTTTGCATATATTTGTCTGAATTGTATTTTTTTTTAGCTTTGGTTGAGTTTTATTGTCAATGATTCGATGAACCCATCTCCTCGCACGTTTCTAGTTATTAGATGTTTTTTATAAAAAAATATTGTTTCAGAGAGATGTATGTTCACAACTTTTTATGTATAAACTATATATATTTCCTGTAATGTCTAAGTTTTTTTATATCGTAAATGTATTTAGGTTGCCAATGGGCAACGCTTATTTGATTGCATGAGGGATAAATATAGGGGGTGTACTAAAAAAATATCTAAAATGTTTTAGAAGTTAGTTGTAAACATGAGATGTGATATTATCTAGGATCTTTTGGGCTTATAAGCCCTTTACGGCCTGTTTTATGCTTTACCATGGACTTGACTTAGATGATAAATGTTTTAAGTAAAAAAAGTTTCAGCCCATTTAACACTCAACAAGATCTCCAAAGTCCAATTGTGACAACATTTTTAGCCTTTTTCTGCTTTTCATAAGAGCTAAACTAACAAATTTTATATATAACAGTAATGAAGAAAACATGTTAACAAAAAGATTAAATTTATCAACTCCCCATTCCAGAGTACATTTATAGATGCACCCGTCACCGTACTTATTATCCACTTCACCCATTTATCCGGTAGCATAGCTGCTACTAGGGAAAATCTCACCTTATACGATCATAAGCCTTCTTAAGATCCAGTTTCAGTAACATCCATCCCTTCCTTTCTTTTTGCGCATAGAGTGCACAACCTCCTGTACAATCACAATATTATCCGTACTAAGTCTCCCTGGGATAAAGCTTGATCTAATCAATGAGGACATAACTCGCTGTAAACTTAGCGTCATAATCTTCGTTATTATCTTGAATAACACGTTACATAAGCTAATTGGTTTGAATCTTCGGCTTCAGCACCTTTCCAATCAAAACAACCAGTACATCATTCAAACCATGCAGCAGTTCACATGTTTCAAAAAACAAAGCTCATGACTGATGGACCCACTAAACTCCAACAGTCTTGATAGAACACTGGTTGAAAACCATCAGGTCATGGGGCCTATACTTCGTCCTATGCCTTGAGAGACTTTGTCACTTGATTGATAGGGGCATCACAACGAAAAGATGGAAACCTGTGAGACTGTCAAGATGAGGACCACTACTATCTCACATTTTCTTTGCAGATGACCTGATCCTATTTGTGGAGGCACCAGTCTCGCAAATTGAGATAATACGAAGTGTGCTTGAGGAGTTTTGTGCAGCTTCAGGCCAGAAGGTAAGCTTAGAGAAATCTAAAATTTTCTTCTCAACTAATGTGAGTCGTGAGTTGGAGGAATCTATCAGTGTTGCTAGCGGGATTTAAGTGACAAGAGACTTAGGGAAATATTTGGGTCTTCCAATATTGCATAAACGTATTAACAAATATACGTTCGGTGAAGTAGAAGAAAAAGTTACATCGAGATTGTCGGGTTGGAAGGGGCACATGCTTAGTCTAGCGGGCAGAGTGACACTTACCAAGGCGGTCCTTTCTTCTATCTCGGTCCATACAATGAGCTCCATACGTCTTCTAGCATCTACGTTATCTAAAATCGATAGGGCTTCGAGGGACTTTATATGGGGCAGTATGAGAAGAAAACACAACATCTTATAGCTTGGGGGAGAGTTTGTTTTCCGCAGTTGGAAGGAGGGTTGGGTATTCGACGAGCCAAAGATATGAATGTTGCGCTACTAGCTAAGGTCGGGTGGCGATTGATACGAGATGATTCGAGACTTTGGGCCTGAGTATTGAGAAGTAAATATAAGTTGACAGGGACTGATGATAATACTTGGCTAAGAACTAAGGGTAACTTCTCGACACATAGATTCCTTACACGTACGAGTATCGAAGGACAAAGTATGAATCAGTTTTGGAGCCGTATATGGAAAGTGACAGCTACTGAGCGAGTTAAGATAACAGTTAATTAGTTTAGGATTATATAAGTCGGTTTTAAGCTCATTCTGTTTAGTATAAGAAATTAGAGAGTGTGAGAGCTCTGTATCTTGTATTCTTTGACGTTATCGGAGTTAGTAGATTTTCCGGAGACGGTCCCGACGTGAGTAGGCTGCCTGATATCACTCGGTTTTAACTCTTTTTTAGTAGGTATTTATGCATGTTATTTGGCGTTATCCGAGTGCTTTTCTTGTGTTTTTAGCACGTTTTCAGAATTTTCAGTGTTTGGGACACTCTGGAGCAAAAAGGACGATT
>OVAV01003216.1:0-10144 GCA_900406375.1 Iberis amara
GTCAATCGTTACAAAAGTCTTGTTTGAGAGTTTAAACAATCTAATTCAATAAAGTGAATACTACATTATTTACAAATTGTGATGGTTTATATAAATTTTTTTTTTTTACATTTTTCTTATTTAAACCTAAAATTTTTTTATTTGATAACTTGAAACAAATATATTACTCTCTCAAATACTTCAACTTCTTTGTTTATATCAGAATAAACTTAGATGATGTAAAAAAAATATATAAGTCTTTAGGACTATTAAAGAAGAAATTATTAAGTTTATATTAATACTACTTTCACACTATCTTACATAAAAAAAAACTTTGTTGAACTAATTACTTGTGTAATGAATTGCTTTTTTACTACATGGTAGTTAACTTTAACTATTCAAGTTTATAAGGAAGATTACCCCTTGAAAAAGATTAATTTTTTTCTTTTTTTCTTTTGAATTACTGATTTGACATTAAATTTCATAGTTTTAATTTTCTTTGTTTGTCACAAGTTTATGCTATACTTACTAGTTAGCCTTTATTAAGTTTTTCATGTTTTTTTTTTCTAACAAACTTTTTTCTATGGTATACTTTATTGCATGTACATAATTTAAATATGTATATATTTCAAAAAGAAATATTCACAGATTGAAACCATCCATAACATTTATTAGTTAAGAAAAGTATTGGACTAAAAGCTATATTTTAACGTGGAGAGATTGATAGAATGGACACGACCAGGTGTAGAGTGGTTTTAACTTAACACGGACGAGGCATCGAGAGGCAACCCGGGCCTAACTGCTGGTGGAATTATATGTGATGGTGAGGGAGGTTGGTGTGGTGGTTTTAGTGTGAATCTTGGGATATGTTCGGCACCCCTTGCGAAGATTTGGAGAATCTATTACGTCTAGTACTTGGCGTGGAATAAAGGGTACAATTGTATAGAGCTTGAGTGTGACTCAGAGATAGTTGTAGGTTTTCTTAGAAGCGATATTGAAAATCATCATCCGCTCTTGTTCCTAGTACGACTGTGCCATTTGGAGGTCCATATTGCTCTTGTCTATCGAGAGGCTAATTCGTTAGCCGATGGACTAGCTAATAATATACTTTTTACATTACCTTTAAGCTTTCATGATCATGATTTTTTTCCAGCATAACTTGTTTCACTAGGGGAACTGTGTAACCTCGACACGTTCATGTTTAGTATGGATTAGTTTGTTCTTGGACTGACTTTACTAAGCTCCCCAAACTTTGTACATAGAAAGTATTCCCCTCCCCCTCCAACTTTAAAGTTCTTGAATTCCCCACCTAAAGTTACACATCTCCTTATCCGACCCTCTCAACTAATCGTTCTCANCCCCCCCCCCAAGACGATTAATAAGCTTAAATTGCGGTATAAAACTTAAAAAGCGATTACAAATCGTGTTTTGGTTTAAATTTTGACCCAATTTTTATCCCGATTTTAACCCAAACCCTGATTTTAAACAAATTTCAACAAAACCTTTTCCACCATCATAGATTCTCAAGGAAGACTGATTGTTGATTCTTGTAAAACATACTATATTGACGTGATTATGCTGACTCACTATTTCACAAGTAAGTCTCTACTTTAACCATCTAGGCTGTTATATCCATATATTCTTATCTTTATCTATTTTTATAAAACTTGGAACTTATCCTAACCTTCTATAATAGCTATAAAATGTTTTTCAACCCAAGCACGACAGATGTTGTCTGCACAAAGACTGTAGAAGCTTTGGCGATGGGAAAAATCGTTGTTTGTGCAAATCACACGCCGAATGACTCCTTCAAACAGTTCCCTAATTGCAGAATCTATGATGATGGGAAATGTTTTGTTAAAATTTGTTTAAAATCGGGTTTTGGGTTCAAACCGGGTTAAGAATTGGGCTAAAATTTAAACCGAAACGCGATTTGTAATCGTCTTTTTTAAGTTTTAAATCGTAATTTAGGTTTATTTATCGCCTGAGGGGTTAATCGATGAGAATGAGTAGTTGAGGGTCATGTAAGAAGATGTGTAATTTCAGGTGGAGAATTCAAGAGTTTTAAAGTTTGGAAAAAAATACTTTGAATATAAAATGTTTGGGGGCTTAATGAAGTCAGTCTTTTGTTCTTTATTTATGTCATTCTTTTTCGCAAGTGGGGTTAAACCCCATTTTCATTACAAAAAAAGGGTTAAAAACTTCCCTTAAAAAAAAAGTGAAAGCCCATTAACATAGCCCTAAGAACGTGTATATATATATATATATATATATGGTTCACTCTCTCATTCGTCTATCCAAAATCTTAACTTTGGGGAAATTTAGGGATTTGAAAGTTTGTCTGGTTATGGTTCACGAATATCCAAGGGGATTAGATTATTTCTACATCGGAATATATGAGACTGTGGATGATCCTTCAACGGATTCAATAATCTCATGGGGCAAAAAAAAAAAGAGTTTCGTCAACTGAAATGTGGAAAAGCTTTTCAAGAGAGATGTTCTTTCAAGATTATACTGCACCAAGTTGTCTTATCTAACCTTCGAACTTGATAGTAGTGTAAGTTTCAACATTTAAGAATTTGATCTTTATCTGAAGCAGGTAGCTATTATACTACATTAGTTTTGGAGCTTATGATCTCTAGTTCTTGAGATAGCGATGTCACTTATAATCTTTTGCATCGTGCGGACATTTTAATAGAACGTAGTTGATATAGTTATCTTTATTATTATAATATCATTAAAAAAACTAAAATAATGGAAAATTATAACAGTAAATACTAAATCTAATTTGAAAATTTGGTAATTAGTTAAATATCTCCAATAAACTGAACATAAATATAATTTTTGTATCAATAAGTTCATAAATATTATATCTTGACATAATTAATAATAGATTTATCTTCCATTTAAAACATAAACCACAAAACTGATATTCAAAAGGTACACATGCTGAAAATCTAAAATATTAAAATTGATACTATTTAATTTTTTTTAATATTGCTGCATACTTCAATTAATTTTTTTTCCACTTCAATTTAAATTATAAATATATTTTTTCAACTAATTTTTAAGTAAGTTGCGAATTAGTAATTTCTGAAAATATGTGTAAAAGTTGTAAAAAATTAGCACAAAGCCCATTAACATAGCCCATAAAGTTGCGATGAAAGTATATATAAGATCTGGTGGCTCACATCATCTCTCTATCTCTCTTTGGTCGTCTGTCTTGGTCATGACATTGCTTAAAGAAATATAATTGTCCTAGCAAAGTCTCTGACTGTATCTATGATAACTCTGTATATAGTTTTTTTTTCTTTAACATTACTGCAAGTTGCTTAGTATCATGACTACTTCTGAATTTTAGTGTTATGTTATCATGGGATTAAGACATTTATGAAGATCACATTACCTTTCTGTTCGTTGCACATTTAGCATTGAGGTGCCCAAAATATTTCTTTTGCACTGCAACAACTACTTTGTACATAGTCAGCAATCTTCTAACATCATGCACATGCATATTCAAATAATCAACTCCGTATATTTGGGTATTCATAGCATCATTTCAAAATTTTGCTTCATTTTTAGTTCATTTGTAATTCGGATTAAAAAAAAATGTCGGGTGTATTAATGGATCCAAGTATTAAATTTTTTTAATATGATTATCAGAATATAAATATTTATAAAATTTATATGTATAGGTTCTAAAATTTTATTCTGTATTCTATATTTAATGATTTTTAATCAAATTTTATAAAATCATTTATAATTAATTAAAATATAAAAGTTTTTAAAGTTTATTTCAAAAATTACCAAATACATTGTTTAAGACAATTAAACTAATATTGTAAAAAAATAGTTTGTTATCTTCATTGAGTAATTCCAAAATTTAAAATTTATAAAACATAAAATATTTAAATTTTTTATAGAATCAAAAATTATTATTTGAATAGCAGTATTCATGTGTAAAATTATTTTGAATAACATTAGTTAATAGTCAATTATAAGAAAAAAGTCAATTATGTTTACATGTAAAGTTTAGTCAAGTATGATTAAATAATAAATGAATTTGCAACATAATCAAATTTAACTTCATAATTAATAATATATGTAATTTAGTACTTAGTTTTTCAATAAACATTTAACTAAAAAAATAAATTGGTTTTCAACAAAAAAGTTTGTTCCTCGGATTTGCTTTATATCTTTGAAAATTCTTATTTTTATCAATCCATATATTATAACATGTTTATATAAGAAGAAAATTATTATACTTAAATAATTTTATACATATAGAGATGGATTTGAAAAAATAACGTTTAGATTCGATCAGTCTAAACATTACTTTTGCCGCGTGTAAAAAGATGAATTGAATCTCCGCGCTTACGATAGTGTAGGAAATTTCTATGATAATAAAAGAACTGACTATTGGATCGACCTGTGGTGGACCATATATTGACAAAAGAAGAAGAACAACAAAGAGTTGAACAATTTTATCAGTAATATTAACATAATTTATTATTTTAAAAAAACTAGAAAATAAAAATAAGTTATCAGTTTTTGAAATATTATATATAAACATTAAATACATAAATATTTTTAGAAACTAAATTTTCATCAAAATTGAAAACTAAAACTAAAAGACCATTTTTAAAACTATATATATTCATGACCAAATTATGACCAAATTGTACTTCATATATATTTTGGATTTAAAATTTTAATAAACAATGGGTTTGTATCATTATTGTTTTTATAAAATTATGTATTTAAATATATTCAGAGATTTAATACCAAAAATTAAAAAAAAATTAATAAGTCAAGGTTTTAAAAAAGAATGGCCACAAAAAAGAAATAAATCATCATTAAAAAATTTTAATTAAAAAATCATAGGAAAATCAAAAACTAAGCAAAAAATCAAATCCAATTACCAAATCACTAAACCAAAAACTATTGGAACATTGGCTTAACACAATTTGAATTTCGATAATAAAAGGCCAATTTATTTGAACAAGGACAAATAACATGAACTACTAAATTTTAGAGAAAACAGCCAATAAAAAGAAAAAAATTGTGTAGATACTCACAAAATAATAGTAATTGTGCTTCTTATTACACTCAAAAATATTGTTTAGTGAATTGTAAGATAACAAATCGGTTACACGTTCTAATTTTAGTTTTGTAAGTTATATTATTCTTTTACCTTATGTTTGACAAACTACAAGCAATCAAAGTATTAAACCAAAAAACTCATAACAAACAACACAAAAACTGAAATTTGTGGTTCTAAAGCAATATAAATATAAATTTCGCCTAAAAAAATAGATAGGCCATCAACACAAGAATACAATATCAACTACACAATTAGTTTTCCAAACGATCAAGCGCTGCAGACACACAACTCAGAATTTGAAGATGTAATCAATTTATACATCACATATCATGACATTAACAAACAAACACCATATATTCTAACAAATAGTTTACTAAATTTCATCCATACAACATTAGGATCAATTAAAGCAGAAATCACAAGATGTTTTGAAGTGACATTTGAAATAGAAGATCGCATTCCAAACACTACAAATAGATTATATGTTCAAGTTGTAATTGGAGAGTTAGAATTGATGCAAGCTACATAAAACAATAATGGAGGAAATTTCTCTATATACCTTCACAACTTACGTGCATCCAACAATGTTAACACATAACTATGTGGGAACAAATACCATCATGAATGCATAGTAAATTAGTTACTTTATAGAACAACATAATAGTAAAATGAAATAATATGAAATATTTTTAGTACCAATGATATAATAAAAACAATTCTATTAAATAACATTATGAATAATAAGAAATACTCAAGATTGACAAATATAATCATTATTCTAAAAACCATTAATTATAATTTCTCAAAACCAAAGAATTATAACAAAAAAAATTGAAACAAAAATACTAAAAATATTTTTTCTTAAAATAAAATAAAAACAACCCGAGTGTAACGCGGAACAACCCCTAATAACATAAATAGTAACATAACATCAATCCAAAATAAAGAAACAACAAGTGGAACACACACTGACACAAGCAAGTTAACAATTAAAATAAAGTTCATGCATTATTTACCACACACCAATCATGGTTTACTCCCAAACGCTTTCATCTTCAACCGAATCTCCATCTTCATCCTCTTCATCTTCCCCTCCATCGCCATCTTCCTATTCCTCTTCCTCTTCCACTTCCACCTCCTCATTCTTTTTCTCATTCTCATTCTCATTCTCTCCTTGCTCTTCCTTTGATGTATTGCAATCATAAACTTCTTGCATGACTCGATCGATGAGTCTCTCACAATTGAGTATAACATCTTTCATGGTCAAGATATTAGTTCTAGCATTCTCATCCCCTAACCTAGTCGAAGGATCAAAGGCAACTCAAATGTTTCTAAAGCCTCGTTCTTGAGAAACTTCAAGACTTCACTTGCATTGGAACGAAGTCCAACCATGGATAAATCCTCATAATCCTTAGGAGCTGGTCAGTCTTCTAAACATTCGAGAAATGAGTCCCCACTAAATTTCTTCCAAACACTGTTGAGTAAATCCACACATCTAGTTAAACATCTAATAATAGCTCTTATTTCATCTTTGAAAGTATCATGAAAGTTAATGAATTTCCATTGATAAACATATTTAAATAACCAAACTGTTGCAGAGATATATGGTAATAAAACCTATAAAATATGAACAAACTAAATAGTTACAGAATATCCTATCTTACCCGTAAAAATAAAAAGACTTACCAAATGTGATATTTGTATATAAGATGATTACTTACCATATCTTCGATGAAATGTCTCACTTCATGGTCCAATTTTGAACCAAACTCATCGGCTTGTTTATAAATTTTCACTTTTAACTGTAAAATAGCATCTTTAGATCTTGCATCACTATCAAGTGAGGACGAGTTTGACATTGTATCTAGACTTCAAAACCCTAAAAACTAAAACTTTGGACAAAGGAAGAAGAACACGAGAACCACCAGATCTTATATTTACTTCAATTGAGTCATGCACGAAGGTCGTGATTGTAATACATTAGAGGAAGAAGAGTAGTAAGAAGTTGAGGAAAAAGAAGATAAATAGGAGAACATGAAGAGGAAGATGAACAGACGTTGTTAAGTTGAAGGATAAAATTTACAAAAGAGCTGATGATTTTGATGCAAAGCTGGATAGTGAATTGAAATTGTTCTTCGCCAATAGAGTAAGTCATCAGAATCATTTCTATATACAAAGTAATTTTGGTTTTAACAAGTTATTTTTTTCTCTATTGTAGGATATGTCAAAAATTAACTATAATATTTTAATGATTCCAATTTGGTGAACCAAGATTTTGAGTTACTAAATCAAAAACATATGAAATGCATTTAAGAATTCCACAATTCAAGTAGGAAAATTTTTTAATACCATATTTTTAAATGAAATTGAGAAGTTTTGTTGCGTTTGCTTCTTAAAACTTGAAGCCAAAATTCAAATACAATTTCATGCGTGCAAACTTTGTTCATGACAAGGAGATAACTTCAAAACCATATTGATAGACTATCTTTTGGACTTACTTATACGAGAGAAGATAACTTCAAAACCACAAAACCACATATATATCTTTTTATATTAGTTAAACAAATGCTCACAAGTGCATATGCTTCCAATTTAACAACCACAACATTTATATTTTTTTATTGGTCTACATTATCCTCACAACTCACCAACTGAATGCTTCTAAGTCCATTATACTATCTTCATTCTCCATAAAACATAATTTTAACATTAATATATAACATAAATCCAAACAAAACATAAATCCAAAATACAGAAACAAAAAGTAGAACACACACAAGAAAATCAACAATTCAAATAAGGTTCATCCATGATAACCATGGTTTACTGCCAACACTTTCATCTTCATCTGCATCTCCATCTCCATCCTCTTCATTTTCATCTTCATCTTCATCGCCATATTCTTCATCCTCATCTTCACCATCTTCCTTTCATCTTCCTCTTCCTCTCCCCCTCCCTCTCCCTCTTCATTACAATCATAACCCTGATATATAACTCGATCTATGAGAGTATCACAATCAACTAAAGAATATCTCATGATGGAGAGAGCATAATTAGCATTCTCATCACCAGTATCTGTAGAACGATGAAAAGCTTTAACAAATTTCTCTGAAACCTTAGTCTTCAGAAAATCCAAGATTTCAAGGGCATTTAAACTAAATTCATTTATAGACAATGGCTGAGAATCCTGAGCAACCGATTGAACTCCTAAATTTTTTAGGTTACTTCCACTGAAGTTCTTCCAATCATATTTAAGTGTATTAATACAAGGTTAAACACCTATTAACAGCCTTGATTTCATCTGTTGAGCAACGCTACATTGAAGAAAAAAACTTGTTAGACTCTTAATTACTTTGTAATTATGAAAAACTTGGATGACTTACTCCACTTTGGATGAACCATTTCACTTCTCTATCCATTCTACCACCAAGCTTATAAGCTTCTTGGTAAACATTCCCCTTCAACCTAACAACGTTAGGATCCTTGGATCGTGTGTCACTTTCGAACGAGTCAGACATTCTTCTTCCTTTTGATCTGAAAATTTAGGGTTTTAGTTTCTTCCTCTCGCTTTATGTTCGAGTCGTATTTTATCGCTACTGTTTTCTTCATGTTTTCTTTTAATAAAAAGTTTATAATTAAACAATATAAAATAAACCCAAGTTGGGGTGCTCAACCCTATAGATTTAGCGCTTGTATTTTTGAAATATAAATTAAATTCAAATAGTGTTAAATAGTTGTAGTCGATGGTAGTTGGGCATAGAATCGTGCATCGTCATCCATAAACAAAATCAGCTCCTTGTATCCCGAATTAGAACCGTTCTCTTCATCATGAAACATGTTTTACACAATATCGAGCCATGCAAGAAGAAAAAATGTTTATGTCTTTGGATTTATGTCCAGATAATGTTTGCTTTGGTTTTTCACTTGTTTATGTCTTTGGATTTATGTTAAGATAATGAAGAACATAAACAATGTATCTCTTAATTTGAATTAGAAAAATATACTTTCTATTGGTCCATCTTATCCTAAAACATAAAACATGATTTCATATAAATTCATAACATACTATAACATAAATACGAAAATGGCATAAATCCATAAATTTATAACATAATATAACATAAATAAGAACATAGCATAAACCCAAAATACACAAACAACAAGTGGAACACACAATCAAAATAAAGTTCATGCATGTTTTATCATGGTTTACTACCGACACTTTCACCTTCCTCTACACCTCCATCCTCTTCTTCATCCTCCTCTTCATCTTCATCTTCGTCTTCCTTTTCCTCTTCCTCTTCCTCTTCCTCTTCCGCCGCTTATGCCGCTTATTCTTCTTCATTACAAGCGTAACAATTATACAAAACTCGATGAGTGAAAGTATCACACTCATCTAAAGCCTGATTCATGATGGTGAGAACATCCTTAGCATTCTCATCACCAGTATCAGTAGAAGGATGAAAAACAGTCACACATGCCTCTAAAACTTTAGTTTTGAGAAATTTCAAAATTCTTCTTGCATTTGAACAACATTCTTCTTGCATTTGAACAAAATTCATCTCTGGATAAATCCTGAAAATCCGGGGCAACCGAACATACTCATAAATTTCGTGAGTCACATAAGAGAATGATCTAGTTCCTCTAGTAAAGTTGGCATAGCCGCAGATCCGGCTTTGGACACAACCAAATGAAACATTGGTCTAGAGTCATATATTTTATAAGTTTTTAATTATATTTTATAGACCCAAAACTTAAAATTATATATATATATATATATATGTATATTCTAAAAAATATTAGGGCTGACTTCACTATCCCCCCTCAACTTTGTCCATCCAACTTTTTTCCCCCTGAACTTTAGAGCTCCTTAATTTCCCACATGAACTTAGATTGCTCCTTACCCGACCTCCTCAACNGATTTTCCACCTGAACTTAGATTGCTCCTTACACTAATTTGCGATTTAAATTATAAAAAGCGACAACAAATCACGTTTTGGATTAATACAAGAAATCTTACCTTAAAATATTTTAAAATCAATTAAAATAATAAATTAAATA
>OVAV01003217.1:0-10142 GCA_900406375.1 Iberis amara
ATCCTTCGGTTTAATTCAATTTGTCATACAAACCAGCAACACCATTATTTGGAAACAAATTATTAAATTACTGATTACATTAAAATGGTCGGTATTACTAGATAGTAAAAAAAATTAAACTGAAAATGCGCTGGAATTTGGTTTTGAAAAAAATTGTCGAAATTTAATCAGAAATGAGAAGCTAAAGTACTCAACAATTGTAAGAAATATTGTAGCCGTTAGAAATTTGACTTTTGAATATATTCCTACGGATTTTCTGAGTAATATTAGGTAGTAGAAAATTTTGTAACCATTACAAGACTTCCGCCTCCATATTTATTCAATTTTTTTTTGCTATATAGCCAAGCCAACTGATATTACTCGAGCGTTATCCGAACATTTCTCTGCAAGTTTGATATCTTTTATAGGGTTCTAAGTATATGGGTCGTTTTGGAACAAATGAACTATTTTCTGCACAAAAGGATGTGATTTTGGCCAAGTTATATTTTTATTTTTAAGGAAATAATATTTTTATATATTTTAAAATAATAAAAATAAAAATATTTATGTGTTTTTACTAAAATAACATAATTTATATTTTATAAAAATATAAAATATCATAATATATAAAATATATATATTTTTAAAAATTTATTTAATATATATAGGTCAGATCCGATCGGATCTGGATATCTGGACCTAAAAATTTTAATATCCGAATCTGGATCCGGGTTCTTCGGGTATCCTAATTTTCGGAGCGGATCCGGACGGATCCAGATTGGATCTCGGATCCCGGATAATAATTCCACCCCTAATTTGACGCTTTAGTTTATTGAGTTTACATTCGTTTTAATTATCGTTTTTTATTTGCAATTGTTTGTAAACAAGCATACAACTTTAATTGTCTTAGCTTGATTCAACATTAATCTGAAAGTGTATTATCTGGTCTATGTGGAATTCGACCATTTCTATACTATTGTGATATGTTATCTGCAATGGTAGGATTAAATCATGAGCCTATTACCAACCTCCTTTTCATTTAATTTCAACAATTGTGGAAAGAAAGAAAAATATCAAAAGAACTTCGTCTAACAACATTTATAAAGTTCGTGAATTGATATAATATTGTATAGACGAAGAAATTGAAGAAATGAGAAGAGATTACAAAGAAGGTCTTATCGAGTTCATAGATTTGCTAAAGTTTAGAAGATTTCACGTGAATATAATGTTTAATGCGCTAATACAGCATTCATATTTTTTTGAGAAAATATGGAATAATTGTTATTGGTATGACTTCACAATGGGATATTATATATTCTTTTCACATGGAGATAATTTTCCTTCCAAAGTATAGGACAAACTAGTAGGAAGAAAAGAGGGTTAGAAGAAAGAAGCATAGAAAGAAGAAACTAGTATGCATAGAGTAGAAGACAACACTATTCTGATGGTCAGTGACACGTTTAGGAAAATAGTTAAAAATGTGACTGAAATCTTGTCGAAATCGACATTGGCAAAAATTATCAAAATTTATTAGGTCGAAAATTAAGTACGTAGTAAGAAAATCTGAAATAATTTTCAACTACTATTTTTATCTATAAGTTGTTTGTAATTTTCCAATTATATTTCCAACAAAATATTTTTCGCAAATTTCCGATCATTTTTCGACTAAATGTCTTTTCTGACCACCGTAGCTACGTTCTTTTAGTTAAAAAATATTCGAAGATACCTATTTTTGATGATTTTTCAATCAATACGGTGGACGAAATATTGAGTTATTCTTATTGTGAATTAGGCTAAGGAATTTTCCTTTCAATAGGAAGTGAGATGGATACCTTAGAATGAAGATCGATTTGACCGCCATATATCTAAAGTTGATAAATATAAATAAAGATTTACCAAAACATGTAAATTTGAAGTTCCCCTTAGAATGTGTGAAACTTTTTTTTGGTAAATTTGTTAATATCATTCAAATGAAAAGGGATACAGTATAGATCCTAGTTAATGTTTTCTTGCCAAAAAAGAATAAAAAACAAGAGAACAGTTACAATCATCCAAATCATATCCAGATGCGAGCCTTAATAGAGCCAATTCTCCATCAAGTTTTGAAATCTCCTTCGTGATCTTCGAGCGTTGATCAAGTTCCGCACTTCTTTGTCGATTAACGCAAATATTAGGGTCGTTGGAAGAACTTCTCCATTGTGTAGAAAGTTGTTTCTCTGACTCCAGATTGCGTAGATGTAGAATTGAAGAGCAATCTTACGAAGTAATGATGGAGCAGAGTTTGTTGAGTGTGTTGTCCATGTCATTAGCGAGCTCCAGTTATGGAAAATGGCTTGGGTCAAGCGCAGTCTTGATAGAACTGAGAACCACACCGAGACAGAGAATGGACAAGATAGGAACAGGTGATCCCGAGATTCTATATCTCTGTTGCAGAAACTGCAGGCTGTTTGAATTTGCATTCCCCAATGCCTCAACCTTTCCTTCGTTGGCAGTCTTTGTAGGTTTGCGGCCCAGCTGGTGAAGGCATGTCTCGGCGAGTGTCCTTTGAACCATATCGTGGCTGCCCAGTGTTTGGTTGCGTCCCTTGGTCTTAGCTCTTCCCATGTCTCTTTTGAGGAGAATCGTGATAGTTCTTTTCCCCTGCAGAACCAAAAAAACAGATCAGTTGGTTCATTTGGTAGAGGCAGAGTAATTGTTGAAAAATGGGCCTGAATTTCTACTTCCCTATCTGTTCTCGGCGAAGGAAGGAGCCAGCCGTTGTTGTTGCAAGCATCTGCCACAATGCAGTCCCTGGGTAGACGCATGTCACGAGGTCCTCGGGAACCTAGCACATCGATAAGTCTTCCTAGAGGAGTCCATCTATCAAACCAAAACTTTGCTGCGTGGCCGTTGCGGAGGGAGCATATAATGAAATTCGAAGCAAGAGGCCTTAGGTGTAGCAGTGAGTTCCATGCCCATGTGTTTGTTTGCTTGATTGGGAGCTCCCAAAAGGATTTGCTGCTCAAGTAATGGTATTTGTGCCAAGCAACCCAGAGTGATTCTTTCCCTGCGAAAAGAGCCCAACAGTAGCGAAGACGCAGTACTTGATTCCAGATGGTAAATCTACGTAAACCGAGACCACCTTCTTGCTTGGGTAAGCAGACTTTTGACCAGGAGACTTTTGCCGAGTAGCGGCCTTCCACTTTACCGGACCAGAGAAAGCGTGAACAGTAACCTTCAATTCGTTTGACACAACTTTGAGGTAAGCTGAAGCAAAGCGACCAAAAATTCATAATGCCCATAATAACCGTTGAAAGAAGTTGGAGCCGGCCAGCGAAAGAGAGAGATTTGGAAGCCCAGAACCCAATTATTGATTTGACGGATTCCATTAGAGGTCCATACTCGGATACTTTCAGTTTCCTACTCATTAGGGGAATGCCGAGGTACCTAATCGGTAGAGAACCGACGCTGAAACCGAAGCTACGAATTGCTAATGATTCAGATTGGTTCAGTCCCCCGTAGAATATCTTAGTTTTGTCCCTATTCATTTTAAGGCCTGTCCAAGATGCAAAGAGATCCAGAATGTCTATGATGCCTTGTAGGGATGAAGGTTTCCCATCGAAGAAAATCATCACATCGTCGGCGAACAGAAGATGCGATAGATGAAGCGGCTCTGTTTTTGGGTGATAACCTATTAGTCCCGAGAGATAGCTAGTGGAGAGTAGGCCCGTGAGTACTTGAGAGACAAGGATAAAGAGGTACGGTGACAAAGGGTCACCTTGTCTTAGACCTTTCCCACTCGAGAAGCAGTTACCCAACTCACCATTTATGGATAAGTGAAAGGAGGCAGTGGTTAAGCATTCTTTGATCCAATGAATGTACCGCATAGGAGCTCCTATTGCTGAAAGAGTAGTGAAAATGAAGCTCCAATTGACACTATCGAATGCCTTGCGGAGGTCGACGTTTAAGAGCGCTCTACCAGAGATGTTTTTCCTTGCATATCCTTGTACAATCTCAGTAGCTAGTTGCACATTTTCCGCTAGTAAGCGGCCTTGTAGGAATGCAGATTGGCAGGGAGAGACTATATTTGGCAAGATTTTCTTGAGTCTAGCGGCAAGGAGTCTTGCTATTACTTTGTAGGTCGTGTTTAGGCAAGAGATAGGTCGGAATTCTGATGGAGAGGCAGCATTTGGGGACTTGGGAATAAGAACCATTGTCGTGGCATTCCATTGCCTAAGAATTTTTCCAGATATGAAGAACTCCTTTATGCCTTCTAAAACCTCTCCTCCAATAATCGGCCAGAGAGCGATGAAGAACTCGGATGAGTATCCATCCGGACCACATGATTTATTACGGGGCAGAGAGAAGAAACATTGTTTGATTTCCTCATCTGTGAAATCTGCTTCTAGACTGTGGATTTGCTCCTGCGAACATCGAAAGCCGAGAAGTGGATGGAGGTCAGATTCTTCAACCGGCGTGCAGTCTGCATCTCTCTGTAGGATATCAGCAAAGTAGTCTATACAGAGTTTTTGAATTTGTTCCTTGCCTTGGACTTGGTTTCCATCTGCATCAAGAAGAAAAAAAAATTTATTTGCTGATGATCTGGAGCTTGCTAATCGATGAAAATAAGTAGAGTTTGTGTCTCCAAGCTTCAGCCAATTTATGCGTGACTTTTGCATGAGGAAATGCTCTTCAGCTGCTACTAGTGTTTCCCAACGGCGATTAGCTCCTAGTTCCTGCGAGATGAGATCTGGGGTAGGGTTTGAAAGGACTCTTTCTTGGATCACTTGAAGTTTGAGCTTAGCTTCCGCTGTTCGTTTTTGGATGTTTGAGAAATGCTCTTTATTGAAGTTCCTAATCAAGGGCTTTAGAGCCTTCAGCTTTGAGGATACCCTTAGCATAGCAGAGCCTGTAAAATTAAAAGACAGCCAATGAAATCCCATTAGTTCAATAAAATCCGGGTTGAGAAGCAGGAAGTTATTGAGTTTGAAAGCCCTGTTTGGTTTGGTGCGGTGAGGGTGCAGAGTGATCGAAGCCGACGCGTGGTCTGAGAACTCTGGACTTCCGAAGAACCCGGTTGATAGCGGAAACGTTGCAACCCATTCTTCGTTTATGAGGATCCTGTCAAGCTTTTTTGCTATTGGTTGGGCGGTGCGTTTGTTCCACCATGTGAATAATGGGCCTCTAAAGGTTAGGTCTTGGAGCGAGGAGTAGAAAAGACAGTCACTTAGGTCTCTCATCCCCCTTGTCATGTTATGGAATTGGTGGGACGAGTGCTCGGTAGGGGACAAGATTTGATTGAAGTCTCCTAATGCTGTCCAAGCTTTCCCCTGTAATAGCCTACTGTTCGAAAGAGACTTTAATTCATTCCATAGGTCCCTACGCTGGGCTTCGTCATTTGATGCGTAAATAAAAGAGACGACAAACTTTGGTGAGGCTGGCTCGAGATTGACTTCACAGGTTATCATTTGGAGTGATTTTTGGATGATTGTAACTGAGACCGAGGGGTGCCAAACGACCCAAATTTTTCCTAGAGGCGAGAAGCTATAGTTCTCTTCAAAAAACCAGTCCCGGAGAACGTCATTTACGAGCTTTTGCTGCTTGGACTGCTTAACATGAGTTTCTAATAAACTGCCCAAAAGTGGCTTATGGACCTTTGCCCATTGTTTAAGACCGGCACGGTGAGAGGCTTTATTAAATCCGCGCACATTCCAACAAAAGATGTCACTATTCATCAAAATTAGTTTAAAGCGAGGCCTTTGCCTCGGGCAGCTTTCCTTTGCCGCCTATTCATTACCATAGTGAAAGGTATTTCGTCTTCTAAATCTTCATCCTGAGACGCATCTGAAGGAATATCTGATGAATCAGAGGTGACAGGGCTTATTGTACCTGGTTCTACTCTTTCAGCAGAGAAGAGATCTATTGTGAACGAGGTAGAGCTGGAACTAGCGTGACTTGCGGAGCTTTTGCCTGCACTTGATTCCTTAGTCATAGTATTAACCACATGAAGCTGCTTATTATTACCGTTTGCTGCTGAAGCTTCTTTGGCAATGATCATAACAGCCTCTTTTGGATTAGTCGTGGCCAAGGAGCTCCCCTGGTTAGTAACTAATTGGCTAGCAGGCTTCACAATTGGAACATAGATTTGCTTAACTATTGGGGAAGGCTTGCTCTTTCCAGATTTTTGTTTAGGGCAATCTGATGTTGTGTGACTTGTTGCTTTACAGGTGGAGCAAGTGATAGGTGCTTTCTTGCATCGCTTAATGCTATGGCCAATCTCCTTGCAAAACGGGCAGACCGGAGGCATCCAGGGACTAGAAACTTCGACTCTACAGATTTCACCACTTTCGAATTGTGCGTTAACGGCTTCATGAAGAGGTTTGCGAGGGTCAATGATAGTGAAAACTTTTGCAACCTCTAGATTCGTTTTATTAGCTGTTTGGGGATGAAGAAACTTTGGCTCTCCAACCAAACCTGCTAGGTATTCCAGTCCATCCTCATTAAAAAATTGCAGAGGTACTTTCCGGAGTTCTAGCCATATTGGCGCAGAGGTAAGTTCTGGCTTTGTAGGTATTACTCCAGGTTTCCAGCTAGCAACAAACATCGTTTGGCCTTCAATTTTGCCAAAGTCTTTGTGTTAGAACGCGGGATCTTGTTGCTGCGTTTGGAATGCGAAATAGAAACGCATTTCCTTCCATTTTAGAAACCGAGATATCTCTTGAATATTTACTCCAGATCCCGTTGACAATGGAGTGAATTATACCTTGTGAAGAAGGATCCGAGTAAAATTGACCAAGGATGAAGGAGTCCCAAGACTTCTTGTGCTTTTCAATCACCTCATTTGGGATTTTGATACATGATTCTCCAGAAGGGAGGAGAAAGGGGGTTCCTTTCTTGGAGAGCTTCTTAGTGCTACCTTTAACAAGGTCACACCACGAGTCTGATGCAGATTTGGCCGGTTCTATCAATTGGCCATCAGTGGTCGTAGCTTTTGAGGAGTCGACCACAACTTTGTTTTGTGGCTTCGGACCAGATTTGATTTTGGTACTCTCTGGCATCGAAGCAGATTGAGATTGAGTTAGAGGCTCAATAACCGAGGAGCTCTGGACTAAATTAGTCTGGGCATTTGATGCTGGTGGAACAGAACCAGCCGATTTTTCTGAAAGAGTAGAGCCTGGTTCTGAAGCTTCAGGGACAACAGATCCAAGGTGAGAAGAGGGAGCGAAAGGAGGAGGCGAAGAAGGTGTCGAGGATTTGGAAATAGGGGGAATTTTAGGTGGCTTTTTGTTCTCCATTGGGTGGAGAGGGCCCGAAGAGATTGATGAAGCGGAACTCCGGCGACGAGACCGCCGGAGCAGATGGAAGGAACGCGACACTGTAGCGGAAAGAGGGAAATTTGGGAGAGAAAGCTACAGTGTAAATAGCCGTTATTGTTCTTTTTTATGTGTGAAACTTTACAACTTGGTTTGCATGTTTGCTATTTAATAAAATCAATTTACACAAACCACTTGTTATACTTGTTATTACATCACCATTAATCTTATCTTCAAACGAAACACACTTGAGCTCAAAAGTAGGAAACAGTTTTAAACACACACAAACGACACGCATTATATATAAGATTACAACCTATATATTGTTCATCATCATCATCATTATTTATTATTATCATTGTCATGGTAACATATCCATTGACATGATACATACATAGATACATAGAGAAATGATCATGTGGGATTCATCAGAAGATTCAATCATGCAAAATATTTACCAATCTCTTCGAAAATGTCCTGATGTTCATGGCCGACTGGCGTCACTGCCTCCATGACATCGTGTTCATCCTCTTGAAAAAACCTCGTAAGTTCTTTCATGAACTCATTGTTCTCAACACAAGAATCTTCCAACATCATGAATTCTTCATCATTCATAAATCTTGAGAATCCAATATTACTATCCTCATGATTATCACACAACATGAAAGGATCGTTGACGGAGGAATCAGAAAACGTGGGAGAAGTCGAGGTTATAACGTTACCGTTACCGTCAAAAGCCATCTTGTGGAGAAGATTCGAGGTTTGTGCGAAGGAAGAGCTCGTTGACTTATCAGATTCAGATTCATCGGAAACACTAGTAAGTGGGCCACCACTTCTGATAATTTCAGACAAAACACTATGGTTGATTCTCTTTCCGAATCTATTAGCTACTCTGTTCAAGAACCTAGCCGATGATAATCCTGACTTCTTGTCGTCCTTCTTCTTCATCTCCTGATCATTCGTTATTGCATGATGAGTATCGTTTTGTTTGTCTGGATCAGTCTCCGGGAGGTTTTCTGATTTGCCGGTACTAGAGATCAAGCTCTTGTGTGTAACTGGATCGACACCTTCTTTGACCAAGCGTTTTTTAATATGAGTGTTCCAGTAGTTCTTGATTTCATTATCGGTTCTTCCTGGTAATCCACGAGCTATAGCAGACCATCTGATTAATTCACCATAAGATTACAACATGATTAGTTATCACATGCATAAAATATAAAATTTGAGCTTTCAAACCCAAATTGTACTTTCGTATAACTGATAACATTTGGCTAAATAATTATTGAAAGACATAACATTTCATTTTATTTTTGATAAATTAATATTATTCGTAAACATTGTTATCAAAATAGTAGACATTATCTTACGGTTTAAATTTTATTCTTGTAAATTAAAAACGCAACTGAGCAGTCATATATAGTTTTACTCTTTTTTTGACACATAGTTTTATTCCTCTTATCTTAAATATTTCCTATTAAAAGTGTCTGAAATGTTTTTCTATATAATTAAACAGCCATTGAAGCAATATAATTGTTAAACTGCAGACGAAAATGAAAAACAATTTTTTTTTTCTTTGTTTTGCTAAATGAAGAAGACAATTATTTATATATATATATATGTATATATAGATATATAGAAAGATAGAGACTAACTTGTTGCCGTGAAGGGCATGAAGAGAGATGATGGAACGTTCTTCATCTTCAGTGAACTCTCCTCTTTTGATGTCAGGTCTTAGATAATTGGCCCATCTCAGTCTGCAACTTTTACCACATCTCTTGAGCCCTAATCCAATCATTTAAACAGTTATTTTTAAATTAAACAAAAAAAATAGCCAAAACGTTGAATATTCAAAAATGACGATAAATAAAAAAAAAATACCAGCTTTTTCAGGGAGGGTTCGCCATCCACCTTCACCGTGATGTTTAACATAAGAGACAAGCTTTTGATCTTCCTCTGGAGTCCAAGCTCCTTTCTTTAACCCTAATTCAGCTTTGCAACATGGTGTCCGCACCATTCTTGATTCTTGATTCTTCGTTTCTTGATTCTTGATTCTTGATTCTTGATTCTTGATTCTTGATCTGATGGTTTTACCTCTTCAAAGGGGATGTTCTCAAGTGAAATAGAGAACAAAGACAAAAACAAAAAATTGAAAACCTGAGAGTTGAAAACAGAGTGAGAAATGGGGCGTATGTATGATCATTATAAAGATTGAGCACATGATCTTTTTATCAAAGAATTCAGACATCTGTAGATTTTTCGTATAGACATCTTGTTTTTCTGTGATACTCGAGATCTTCTCAACATTGAACCAACAAGAATCAGCGAGAGACTGAAAGAGAGATCTCTACTTTCTCTGTTTTCTTACCACAAGAGAGTCAAAGAGAAGAGATATGACCTTTTTTTTTCTTCTCTAAGAGTTGTTTGTTTCACTCGCAAAGTGAGAAACTTTGAGAAAGAGGCCACAGGCACAGCTTTATTTATGCGTGCTCGTAGTTATACGTGTGGCTGTTGCCAACGACATCGTTTCAAGGTGATTGCCACGTGGCTCAATTTGATTGCTTATGGAAGATAATCTTGTAGTATTTGTTAGAAAATCTGGTTGCTAAACTTTGTCAGTGGGAATTTTGAGATAGACGTCTGATCTTTAATTAAATAATCAAGATTATGAAATTTTCTTTATTGTCGACAAATAATAATACAATAAATAAGTTGTGCGATGGCATAAGACCGCCATATCGTATAATACATACAGATCTTTTTAAAAGCAAAACGGATAATCTTCCGCTTTTCTTGAATCAGTCTCTACTAAATGATACTGCTATAATATAAAACTAGAATTTTACCCGCGTTACACGCGGTATTATGTTTTAA
>OVAV01003219.1:0-10141 GCA_900406375.1 Iberis amara
AAAACAAAAAAATGTTTGAAAACCGCCTCATTATCTACAAATTTCTCCTTTTAAGTTAATAAGTCTGACAATATATATCACGAAAACCACTTACAACCGATAATCTTCTCACCCCGTCCACCGGCGCCGCGTTTGGTATACCATCCATTGGAGTCGATTTTTTGTTCCTACAGAGAAATACCTAGATTACTCTTACTAATATAGAGATGCAGCTCTAACCTATGTCGTTTTTGGGGGGTAAATTCAAAATCTTTTGTTATTTTGTCACGATACGGTTTAGACCGATGGAGAAGACATCCTTATTTGATTGAGCCGTCTGACATCCGAAACAGAGACAGCTGGACTCTACGCTTGTTCTTCGTAGCGCGTGTCTCACACAGAAGGAGCAAGTGGAGATATAAGCGGCATATTGTTACCGAAAAACCAATTATACACGAGAATGTACATTCGCCTAATATTCTCATTCTTATAGTCATTTCGCAATTTAACCCTTTTAGTAATGTATCGTTGAAAGAGTTGTTGAATATCCATTGATATGACTCATTTTAATACTAAGAAAATTAGGAAGCAAAGATGGAAATAATGGACAATCAAACAGAAGAGGACGTTCAAACCGCAAAGAAAAATCAATTGAAACTAATAAAAATCATGAAGGATCGGTACGTCAAATATATATTTAGTTTACTAAGTTTTATCTCATATTTGCATTGAAAAAAATGTTAATGTTATAGAGTAAAATACTAATCGAACATAACTAGCTTCAATTCTTTTGACAATATTGTATAAAATATGTGTTCTAAAAGAGTAGTATTTGATTAAAATGAAAAGTTATAAGAAACAGAGACTAATTAATGTAAAAATTAGCATAATCTTTAGTCACGCATGTTACTCATTGTTTTACTTTGTAGCCAAAGCACATTTTATTTCTGATCATTTGGTTTAGTGGGAATGTATATAAAAATTTGTGCTTTTGATGCATAAAAGATGAAATGGTATTTTCTTGGTGGGTTTACAACCATTTTTGAATAACTACATTGCAAAATTAATGGCTGTGGGATTTGTAAGCTATTTATTTATTTTTTGTTTTGAAATTGATCTATGTTAGTTGATTGTTTATAGTGAATGTGATTGTTGTTCGCTTTGTTTATTAGTTGTTCTGGTCAAATCAATACATCAATTTAGCATATCAATCTTTTGGTCCATACAACTGTGATATATTTACACTACATTGATGAACTTATTATACATATTGTGGTCTCTTGATGCACTCTAGAAACATTACCGTCCATTTTTGTATTGCACCATATATAATGACATAAACAATAATTTAGATACTCGAATGGATACCCAAACAAAATAAAATAATTATCCGAATGGATATCAAAATTTATTATCCGAATAACCGAAACCAAACCCGAACAAAATTGAAAATTTAGGAACCGAACTGAACCTGAGCCGAACTTTTAAAAATACCCGAATGGATCCTAAATTTCTATATCTGAACTACCCGAAACCCGAAAGAACTGAACCAAACCGAATACCCGAACGCTCACCTCCATAGTCGGAGCATTTGAATCACATATAACAACAATAATATTTTATAGTTAATGTTAATCAAAAATTAAAAATAAATAGTTTACTAAAATTCATCTGAACCTAAATATTAGTTGCAAGTCCACGTATATGAGTATAAGTATATATAATATTTTTTTTTTATCAATATATATATATATATATATATTTTTCATATTACACGTTTTAATTAACGTAGTTTGCTTAGAATCCAAAAAATACGAAATATTACTTAAACTTGTGAATGACGAGCTAAAAGTAAAAGATTACATGATAAGACTACCTGAAAATTCTGGCAAGAGAAAAGTGGAGAAAAAATTTACGAGATGACAGACATTAAGATTAATTGAGAGCTAGAAATTGAAAGTAGAGTTGACTATATGCAAAAATTATGGCAGTATAATAATATATTAATTAACCGCAATTATGGTTAATCTCTAACTGTAAAAACAGATATGGCTGAGTCTTGGTGGAATGATCGAATTGTGTTAAGTGTTAAAGTAATTATCAAATTATATTAGTTGTTATACATAGTAAACTTGATTTTTAGGTCTCATTTCATAGGAATTTGGAAAAAAATGGAAAATTTGTACGAGTGTTACAAAATAAACCTCTTCCATACAAAGATCTGCTCGACCAAGCTTTTGGTGAACATGATCAGGGGCAAGATGACTGGTATTCGCCACACACTCCGTACGTACACACATCCAAAAAATACTTAATGAAGAAGTACAGGAGAGAACATGCACGAAGTTCTCTGTCTCGTACAAATAAATCAAACTTGCATGTTCGAAAGTTTACTTCTAAACGTCCAAATCAAGAAAGAATCAACTTCGAGAGCCAATTTCAAACTGGATTTCAACGTTTTGATGAGTCTCGAAAAAGCTTGTTGGATATCTTATGGTCAAGATATACCTCGAAAGCAACTTTAGGTTATGCTTTAGCTGTCTTAGAGACGTTGGCTATTGAACCGATGGAGAGTTTCTAGTGGGAAGAAAATAGGTTGTCGATGAATGAAGAAGATGTTTGTGATGGATATATGAAATTGCGAAGCAAAGATAATAAAATCTAGTTTCTGAATAGGCTAACTGGAGTTGATAGATATGGCTATCCATGTGATATTATCAATCTGAGGAGTACTAGCTCTGCAATTTCTTCAATTCCATCTACACATTCACGAATGGCAGGAACAAACACTAATGCTTCCTTAAGTTATTGCCTATAATACAAAATATTTGATACGAGTTCTTCAGGGACTACTTTCTCATCTTTGCTTGGAATTATGTCACATAACACAACATGCATAGTTAGAAGTGATTCCATTAGATATTTATTATTGCTTTCTAATAATGGTTATAACCAATAAACTATTTGTTTTAAAATAAATCTTGCTATGTTGTTTTCCAATAAAATTATATTTTATTTATATTGAGTTGTTTTTTCCCCACATATTGAGTTGTTTGAACCGGTGTTATAATATTTTAAATTTTTTTTCCCATAAGTTATTAAAGAATTGTATTTATGTGGAATTGAAATTTTATCAGATGAACAAATTGTGGAGTTATTATTCTTAGAAGAAGAGGAAATTCTACACACCCATATTTTTCTTGTGTTGGAATATTACGGGAAATCTTTTGTAAAGAACCAATGAATCAAGACAGAGACATGGGTTGTCGAATAATTCTAGAACAAATTTACGAACATGAGAGATCATGTCAAATGCTTTTGCGAATGAGTCTAGTCGCGTTTGCACGTCTGTGTGAGATATTAAAGGAGAGATATAGCTTACAAGACACACAAAATATGTCTGTTGACGAGAGTGTGGCAATCTTTCTCATTCTCTATGAACAAAATGACACTCAAAGTGATATTGGTTTAAAATTTGGTCATACACATGAGACAATATGTCGAAAGTTTCGTGAAGTTCCTAGAGCAATGGAACGAATGGGTGTAGATTACATACGACCTAGAACAACCCATGAACTTGAAGTTATATCAAAGCGTCTTGAAACAGATTAACAATATTGGCCTTGTTTTAGTGCAGTTATTGGAGTGCTGGATAAAAATCATGTTCCTGTTATGGTGACCCCATGACGAGAGTTTATTCGATTTATCAATCAGAAAGGGAAGTCGACTCTGATGCATGATTACTGCTTCTTCACGTGATTGCATGCTTCTTCATGTGGACTTTTTTTAGTTCTTTCTTATCTTTAAAGATTTGGTTTTATATTTGGTTGTGTTGGTTTCGTATTCCTCTTTAGAAATTGTCGTTGGGTTTTATAAGGTACTATATATATATGTGTCTCTATTATTGTTTTTACTTACATTGCTTTTATAATATAATTAGGGTTTTTAAAAGTCTATCTCTTTATCTCGGATAGAATCTCTGCGTTCTCAACGCGTTAAAGATCGCTTAGTTTCTTGGGATTTCTCAAACTAAACAAGAACTTTGCACTATCGTAGCTGCTGCTACATCAGTTGATATCAGAGCATCAATTCATAGTTGCGAGAGTTGGCGATAGAATTGATGTGAGAAGGCTGAGTGGAAGTAGACTTGATGGCTGATTAATCCGCAACTGGTTGTAGTTTGATCAAAACCTGTGGAGCTAACACACGCGCGTGATGACATGGACGACCAGGATGAGCAAAATTGTATCTCCATAGCGAGTGCACGTTGATGAGCTTCCGAGACAGACGCTGGATTGAATTTCTACAAGGCTAGTTGAAGTTGTATCTTTAATCCGTCGATAAAACGTGAAATAAGGTGATTGTCTTTTACAAGCAGAGTAGTACGAGCAAACATGTGAAAAAAATTTGTTGCGTATTCATCAACAGTACGATTTCCTTGGCGTAAGTTTTGAAACTTGTTGTACAAGGTACGCTCATAATTGTATGGTAAGAAGTTGCGTGTCATATGTTTCTTCAAGCGTTCCCATGTTTCAAGTTTACTTTTGCCCTGATGTCGACGTGATTCTTTTAATTGTTGCCACCAAGCCATTGCACGACCCTTGAAACGAGTAGCAACCAAACGACACGCATATTGTCGAGTACTTGTTTGAACTCTAAGACTTCTTCGACCATATTGATCCAATCAATAAATTCTTCAGGGTTCATAGAGCCAGTAAACTCTGGAATATCAAGTTTAAAGCCTGATTCCCAATGAGTATTGTCTCGGTTGTTGTCATTATGGTGATGTCCACCTTATTGATGACATGCGTTGTCTTAATAACCATCTAGGTCTTGATCAGCAAATATGTTATCTGAACTGTTTTCCACATCTGAATCTTGATCGGGTGGTTGTTGTTGCAGAGGACAATGTCGCGGAGGGCCACGTTGTTTGGCAAAAACTGTCTGGATTGCGTTTTGAACTACAACTTGAAGAGCATCTTGCCAACCCACTGTGAAGACTTTCAATGTGTGTCGAAGTTCATCATGATCATCGAAATTATTTTTCCGAGGAGCCATCACGACATGTGATCGTGTTTTGAAAATAGAATTTCAAAACGGCTTGAAATCTTATACCAACAGATGTAGCAGCCGCAGCTACGATAGTGCAAGTTCTTGTTTAGTCTGAGAATTCCTAAGAAACTAAGCGATCTTTAACGCGTTGAGAATGAAGAGATTCTATCTGAGATAAAGAGAGAAAGTTTCAAAAACCCTAATTATATTATAAAACCAATGTAAGTAAAAACAATAATAGAGACACACACATATATATATATATAGTGTCTTATAAAACCCAACGACAATTCCTAAAGAGAAATAGGAAAACCAAAACAACTAAATCAAAGATATAACTACAAGATAACACCAAATATAAAATCAAATCTTTAAAGGTAAGAAAGAACTAAAGAAAGTCCACGTGAAGAAGCATGCAATCACGTGAAGAAGCATGCACCCTGCATTAGGTAGTCTTAACAATGTACGACCTAGCATGCTTTTCACATATCGTTTTGTTGGTATGGTGGGGTTAGCTCATGATGCATGAGTATTATTAACAACTATTCGAGATGATCTTAGGTTTCCTAGTCCTCATGAAGAAAAAATATTATCGTGTAGATTCTAGATATGCTAACAGACGTAGATATTTAGCTCCATAAAGAAAACAAAGTAACAATGACACACGATATCATCTACAAGATTTTTTGACTAGTGAACCACAAAAAATAGCAAGGAGATGTTTAACAGATGTCGTGCATCTTCGTTAAGTTATTGAACGAACGTTCGGCGTTTGGAAGAAAAAATGGAGAGTCTTAAATGAATATCCAAGGTATAATGTTGCAGTACAAAGACGTGTCATATTTGCTACAATGTGTCATATTTGCTACAATGGGGCTTCATAATTTTATTCGCATGAAAAAAATAGAAGACATCAACTTTGAAGAAGCAGAGTTCAGAACTATATCACATGAGAACCGTAATGTCAATGATGACGTAACTGGTGATCAAAGTGTTGGTGTAGAAGAGGAAACAGAAGAAGGGACATATATGAAAATTATTCGTGATCATTTGCTGAGCAAATGTGGCTCGCAAAACGACATGGAATTCGTTATCAGTGTTAATTTATTTTAATAGTATCTTTTGTAATTTGAAATCAATAATTTTTGTTATATAATTTTTAAAACATTTAATAATTTTTATTTTTAAATATAAATATAAATAATTTATCATATTTATTTTTAATATATAATACATATATATGTTTTCTAAAACTATTCCTCTTATATATTGTTACCATTTCACTTTAATATATATTTTTCTGCAACTATTCCTCTAACTGCTATTATTCCACTAAGTTTTATTCTACCTATCATTATTTATTTTTTTTCATACCAAAAAAAAAAACACGTAAAAAACGATATGATAATCAATTCAAAACGAAAATTCGAGAATTGCAAAGAAAAAGAAAAATGTCACAAATGTTTGGAAATATTAGGAGAGGAAACAAACATTTCTCAATATTCACCTTCACCGAAGTTCTCTTTTTTATTCCTTCCCATGTCAAACAATCTCACAATCCCAACACTGAATATCACTGTATCTTAGGCTTTGAGGCCGAGTTTTGCCTTGAGTTCATCTGCAACAGCATCGATGAACTCCTCCGTGTTCAGGTAAGTGTCCCTCGAGAGCCTGACAAAAAGAAAAATCGACAACACACGTAAATGATGAGAATAACTTAACTTAGAATAAAAGGTTGAAGAAATGGCTTGACTTACTTTGAGCCATGAATGATGAGTGCAAGATCTTTGGTCATTTTCCCAGACTCAACTGTACCAACACAAGCAGCTTCCAAGAGCTTTGAGTTATCATCTAATTTAGCCCTGTTCCAAAAGATATTCATTCTCCAATATAATCAATCATCTTCCTTCTTTATAAAAAAAACTAGGGGTGGGCATTTTAACCAAACCGAATAAACTGAACTGAACCGAATTGACAAATTTTAAATTCTAGTTCGGTTTTTGGTTCGGTTTAACAACAATTTTATTTTATACAATATTAATCGAACCGAACCAAATTTGATAAAAGTAACCGAAAACAAACCAAAATTAAGATTTTCGAATCGAAACTACCAAACTTTAAAAACGAAAAACTGAACCGAACAGAAATTATATTCGGTTCAATTCGGGAAAAAAACTGAAAAAACTGAATGCCCACCCGTAAAAAAAGAAAAAGAAAAACCATGTTCCTTTTGTTACCTGTGTGCAAGTCCTCGAGTCCAAGCAAAGATGGATGCTATGCTGTTTGTGCTCGTCTCCCGACCTTTCTGATGAACCCTGTAGTGACGGGTCACCGTTCCATGGGCTGCTTCAGCTTCAATTGTCTTCCCATCCGGGCATACCAGAACAGATGTCATCAGTCCCAGTGATCCGAATCCTACTCAGATTACAAGAAACCCATGTGAATCCCGATAGAATAAGCACTTATGGGTATATAAAGATAACACAAACCTTGTGCCAAGAAATCACTTTGGACATCACCATCATAGTTTTTGCATGCCCACACATAGCCTCCTTCACTCTTAAGAGCATAAGCCACCATATCATCAATGAGACGGTGTTCATACCTAACCATTTTAATCATTTATAGGTAAAAACATAAGTATAAGGTACCATGATCTATGTTTGATACTCAAATATGAAACAAAACTAAGAGGAGTCTCACCATATTCCTGCAGCCTCATACTTTGACTTCCAGCTAGCTTCATACACTTCCTGGAAGATGTATTTGAATCTTCATATATAGTAAAACAAAAATGTAACAAACATTAAACATGAGCAAAAGGACAACCCAAACTAAATGTTACATACCTGCCATCGTATTTCTTAAGAATGGTATTCTTTGTGCTAAGATAAAGTGGCCATTTTTTCTCATAAGCGGTGTTCATCGATGCCTCAGCAAGGGTGAAACAAGATTAAAATTTACCTAGCGCTTTTGACTGTAGTTGGAAGTATACCTCATCAGTGTTGTACATGGCCATAGCAACACCGCCTTCACCGGTAAATGTAAAGACTTCAGTTTCAGTTTTCCCATCTTTTCCCTCTGAAAATCAATGATATTTCAAGATTATGCACCTTATGAGATGACAGAAGAGAGTTAGTAATTTTACCAAAAACCAAAGTCAATTTTCGTGGTCCCTTGATTACAGCATCAGTGGCACGATACTGATCACCAAAAGCATGCCTTCCAATGCAGATGGGCTTTGTCCAACCTGGAGAAAACAACATATGTTCTAAGAAACCCTTCATTACTGTTATTAGCCCATTGTCAATAATTAATCACCTGGGACAAGCTTTGGAACATTTTTGCATATAATTGGTTCTCTGAATACAGTACCTGTGAGAGACAAACACAATGTAAGGCAACAGAGAATGACATAGGGATTATTAATCACATAAATCATGTATTTCTCAATTACCATTTAAAATATTCCTAATGGTCCCATTTGGACTTCTCCACATCTGTTTCAAGCCAAATTCCGTGACACGGCCTTCATCTGCAGGCTAAAAGGATCATAGCTTACTAAAACAAAAACACACCGGTCATTATGTTTGAGAGAAAAATACCTAACAGAACCTACCTGGAGTGATTGTGGCACACTTGATCGCTACATTATACCTAAAATAAGAATTACAAGCGTTATCAAAATTGATACAATGGTCAAGTCACACGGACTATGTTAGTGTGTACCAAAGTTCAAACACATACTTCTTAGTTGCTTCAGCACTTTCAATAGTAACTTTCTCATCCGTAGCATCACGGTGAGGAAGACCAAGGTCGAAGTACTTGATATCCAACTCCACGAATGGGGTAATAAGCTGAAAACATTTGAGCAAAGGAGCTTGAAAATTTGCTAATAAAATGAAAACATGCATCACAATATGTTCAGCTTAATTATACCTTATCCTTGATAGATTTCCAGATAACCCTGGTCATTTCATCACCTATTACACAAGCACCATTAAGTGTGATTACACCAATTATTCAAAATTAAAAGCTAAATAACTACTCCCTCCTTTTTTAAAGATTGTCTTTTTAGATTTTTTATACAAATTAAGAAATTTATGATTTTCATAAAAATAACATTAAGTATTTTCAATCAACCAATAGAAAAAAGTATTGCAACTATTTTATTGGTCAAAAAAATCAAACTCATTAAATTTCTGCATTGAAAACCTAAAACAATATTTTTTTGAAACAAAAAATAATAGCTAAAACAACAATATTTAAAAAACGGAGGGAGTATATGAGATCAGAAAACCGTCATTATTGGAGAACGTTATAACCAAATATCGCAACCATCTCGCATGTTTCTAGCTATAAATCATATAGTTGAGCAATGTATATGATTCTCCATACAGAAACGAGCCCAGATTTTCGTTATTAGATCAAAAACTAAAATCAACCAACAGAGCAACGGTTTTTTAAGATCTATAACAAAATTACACGAAAGATGAAATTAAAACTAGTTTCCACATGCGTATAATCCAAATAACAAATCAGAACGAAACTTAGATAAAAACTAGGCACCGAAGATGATAAAAATAAAGTTACAGTTTCGTATCCACTCAACTATAAGATCTTAATCAAAAAAAAAAAAAACGAGAGACGGAAATGAGAATGAGGAAAGGAGATCTCACCATCCATCTCGACGATGGGATTAGCAACTTTGATCTTCTCAAACGCCATGGTTAGTTCTAAGAAAAACGGATTAAATCATGTTGGAGCAAATTCAAATAAGTTTGGTCTCAACAATTAGGAATCAAAGTCAAACCTAAGTGCTTTGCTATTTCTTAGGATTTCAGTTATTATGTAAGCTACTTAAGCTGGTTTCAAGTTATCAATGAATTAAGAGGTTTACAGAATTGTTTTGAGCTCTCAAATACTTAACAAATCAATCAGAATGGATGTTCCAAACGTCAGCGATATACGATTGAGATAATGATTTCCGACAAGAGAGCAGATCGTTGAAGGTGGGTGATACTGGTGACTGAAGTTGGTGAAAAGGTTTAAGAAGCGTCGATGGAGGCTATGGGCCTGTTCGTTTACCTGTCGCTAGCGACAGCGACTG
>OVAV01003221.1:0-10136 GCA_900406375.1 Iberis amara
CCCATCCTTAGGAACTGTTTTTCTCTAATTGCATTTTATTACCATCTTTTTCCTGTTTTTAGTTTACTTATTGTTTACTCTTTAGACTTTGTAGAATGCATGATAGCTTTTANAGGACTATTAGCGAACCCCTTTTTATTTACATGGCTTGAATTAGTAGATCTGATCATATCTAGACTGGCTAAGAACTTCACTTAATTGGATTGACACCTATTACACTACAATGACATGATAGTGTAATAAAAATTGAACGTAAGAAAAATCCTACTATCATTATGCTATGGACAATTTTGTTATATGATGGTTCTGCCCATATTGGAAAATTGAATACTCAATGCATTTATATTCATTTTTGCAGCATGTTGATGCTTTGTTAAGTCTTATTTGGCGGAAGGAGGGAGACAATTTGATAAACATAAGGGTAGACATTCTCGACAGTTTGTTTATACAAATGTTGTGTGAAGAATACAATAATTACAAGAAGTCAAGAGCGGAACAACACCATCAAAAACTACATCATAGGGTTTGTTCCTAATCGCTTCAACAAGCTTGCTTGGTTTTCTGCCATTGACAATGTGTACGCTCCTATGAACTGTAGAAAAACACATTAAATTTATGTTGCAATCGATCTCAAAGAAGGATGCATCAGTGTCGTAGATTGCATTTAGCTGACTTTCTACCACTAGCAATTAACCAGTTGGTTCCGCCAGACAGTTTTCCACAACCAATCCCATCTGCCTTCAAAGTGGTAAGAGTACCCAATGTCCCGCATATGGCGTGTTATGGAGACAGCGCTTCAATGTCGGTTAAGCTTATCGAGCTTCACTCCCAGGGTATGTATGTCTCAAGCCTCACTAACGACATGATTTGTAATGTGCATGATCATCACGACATTGAACTTTATGACGATTTTGTACAAGCTTTGGTTGTCTGACTTGTTGCTTGGAAATCATGCTACATTTAATTCGTTCTTCTTCTTGTTGTTTATGTGTATTAGGATGATTTTTGGTTACTTCAAACTCTTATGTTTCCGTTAGAATTTAAGAAAAAGGTATCGTTATGGTCCACTGCTAGTAAGTGGACATAATCAAATCCCATATGAAGTTTCATCATGTTAGTCTTCTCCATTTCGATATATGAATATAAGTTGCAACACTACCACCATGGACAAGAATATTTATCCCTAGATTTTACAAAATATATGACAAACAAAATATAACTTTGAAGGTGTCTTACTATATTATGTCTACTTGACTTGGTGTCATAAGTCATAACATACCTGCTCATAGCATAACACAACCACATGCAATACATTGTGTTTCATACAGTAAATACAAAAATTAAACAACATAACATTTTCTTTGTTTGAAATCAAAATACATGGGAAAGATCGAAATTGTTATATCTTTTTACAATCTTCTTTACATTAGCAAGACACTTCTATATAGGGTTTGCAACTTACCCTATTGTGTCCGGATAAGTTACATATTGTGCAATTGCGGCGAGTACGATGTTTCTCCTGGTTATTTAAGGAACATAAACAACGATGTTTAGTGGAAAGATTATTTAGAACATAAACAACAATTAATACCACTAAACAACATTTCCACTGTGTGCGGATGGACACAATTACGGATACACAACTTATTCATAGTTTTGTCCACTAACCTATTGTCCACTATACAATCAATATTCATAATTGTGTCCACTTATTATTTTTTCATAGCACAATCCTTATAACCATGTAAACAAACACAAAATACTTAAAAATTACTTAGTAGGTGTTCTCTTTGTGATGTGATTCTAACTGTTTGTGGCCTACCAGATCCTCTTTTTGGAGGGACATCACTATCTCCCTTTCGGGGTGGGGGGAGGGGGAAGAATTTATGTCCACAGTTTCACCCACTGAGTTACTGAGTAACATTTTTCTACCAAGGAGTAGATGTCTATGTTTCTCATTTTCACGGCCGCAAGGGTGTGGCAACATGGCACAAGTATACATCAAAGATCCTACAAATGAAATTTTTCCTCACTAAGTCAACATTAAAAACACATCCACTATTGTCATTCACTTGAAAAATTGAATCAGTTGCTCGAATAACTGCAAAATCAGTCGCATCTTTGAGATGTTTTTAATGATTCTAATATGTTGTTGCTCACTAAATTGTAGTGCATCCTAGGAAATTACGCAAGTGTCTAGTGAGCTAAGCCGATTCCACCAAATATTTAGCACAACTATGGCTTCATTTTGTACCTCCTCAAACCAGTACATAAAATCACCAACAGTGTATGCTCTTTCCGTATTAGAAACCATTCTTGCTAACCTTCACATTTGTACTTATGTTTTACGTTTTTTTTCAAGTGGACATGCTCCATGATGTGATAGGGGATAAACCTTCCGCAACCCTGCATATATGCTTGGTTTTTGTTAGAGACAAAAACTAGATCTTTTTCATCAGCAACAAATGTTTACAATTGCTCAAAAAACCATGTCCATCCAGCAGTATTCTCCCCAACTATTACGTCACACGCCAAAGGGAAAATATTATAGTTCCCGTCTTGTTCACTTGCTGCAACCAAACTGATTTTATATTTTTCCTCAAATGCTGGTACCCTGACACCGAAGCACCAAAAGAAACAAATAAATACGTGAACAATTTCAAACCTTCCAATGTCCCAACTGTTTTAACCTTCAATATTATCCCTGGATTTTTCATAGTTAGCAAATGCAAACAAGTGGACAGATTTTGGTAACTATCCTCCTCATTATCCGACCTTTACTCATTGACGCTTCTTTAGCATAGCAAGCTCTTATATAAGAAATTGTAACATTAAGTTCATACAACACAACTTGTGGTACATCACATGCACGGGGACCTTCTTGTCCATGAGCATACTTGGATTTTAGCAACTCACCAAGAATGAATGATGTGGCTTTCTTACCATAATGCGACCTCGAATTCACGTCGTAAATGTTNTTCCATGAGCATACTTGGATTTTAGCAACTCACCAAGAATGAATGATGTGGATTTCTTACCATAATGCGACCTCGAATTCACGTCGTAAATGTTTCAAAGTTACTTTTCTTATTTAAACATTTTCAGATTGTGGGTGTATTCTTGCGTCTACCCTCCAATTTCATTTGCGATCATCACATATGAAAATAACCCTTTTCTTGTCAGACGTCTGCACCTTAAAATTGAACAATCTTTTTATAGAGTAAATCAAAATTGCCTTATGAAGCTCACCTTTTTTCTAAAAATAATTCCAACATAAAGTGCATCACCTTTTTAAAATTCATGTATGCTTCGTCACTTGGCATTCTCTACACATTGTCTCTGTATGTCTGAGCACTTGCTAATATATGGTTGTCTACAAACGTCGCATCTTCCTCGAATCCCTTAATTTCACCATGTCCACCAATCAGGAAAGGAGCTTGTTCATCATAATTTATCTTATTTTTCCATCCATATGGCCCACACACTCTTCTTCAAGACTGCCTACTACATGATTCTCTTGACACTACACGCCAGTTTCTTGCAAATTACAGGCCACGAGACGATATTTCTTGTCCACATGTTCTACCCACATAATCTTGTCCACTGATACTTTGCAAATTATTGTCCACTGGTTCCTCTTCGTTTAACTTGTCATCACTGAATCGGTCACTATCATCAAGTCCACTACGCTGAAAATCATATAGTGCACTTGCCAAAACTATGTTTCCCATCTCAAACCCTATGGCTACATTATTAGACGGCTCACCAACAACCTTCTTGTTCAAATTATTATATGGATCACATTGTGTTGGATATTCACTGTCTATATGCCTTCTTGTTAGGTCAAAATTGTAATTTATCGTATCCTCACAACTATCATACCAATATTCTCCATCGTTGTCGGTATCCAATTATCCAAACTCAATGTTATCGCTCCCAATAAATATATTATTTTCTAACACGTTTTTGTTTATGGGGTGTCCCCCAACCTGATGCGTTGATATTCTCTCCCCTTAATCTGGCTTCTTGTCCATGATCTAAGATAGATGGTCCACACCTCTTTTATGGTTCAATTAACTTGCATTCTTGTCCACGTTCTAGATTTCCTTTTCAACGATCTAAGATAAATGGTCCACACATTTCTTCTGGTTTGCTTATGTTAAGTATATGTCCACGTCCGTGACATTTCTGTCCAGTGCAACCACTTTCATCCTCCACTACACCAGCACCTTTGTGTACACTTTCAAGTCAGTCCACTGTGTCTAAGAAGTCCTCGTCTTCATATGATATAAACAACTCATAATCGAAGGTGTTACTTTCGTTTAGTGGACATACTCCAGATGTCACAGACCCTATTTTGTCCACAACATCACCCGGTTTGATGGACATATACATGTTAAGTTCACCACTCTCTGATTTCTTCTTGAATCTCTCCAATCCATCATCGCCATCTACACATACAAGCGGCATATTCACCTGCGTGAAAAAAACATCGGAGCTTATGTGCTAGTAACTTAAACTGATTTTCTCTTCCCTTATTCTCTCAGCATACGCTTTCAAAACTTTTCTAATAAAACTTGGGTAACTTTCATTTCCTCTAAGGTGAACTCATATGGCATACATATCTTTAGCAACATGAAAATGCCAACTTCCAAAACCTAAGAACTTCCAATCACCACCTATGATCATAACGGTTTCATCCATTATATAGCACCTACGCACATAACAGTCCATACAACATCAACATATTGTCCACGGACGTAGCCCCCTCTAATAATGAACTCGAAATCAAGCATTAAATGGAGATTAAGAATATGGAAACAAAACATAAAGAAAACAAACAAAATTTAAGAAGCTTACCTACCAAATTCTCCACCTATCGGCAACAACTCTAGCTTCACAAAGAAACTCACTTGCCATATTATAAATACACAATGTGTAAAGCTTAGACCTTTCTTGTCACACATAAATGCCATTAATTGCATTTAACTTCACTCCAACAAATCCCTCTAGCTCACCGCGCCCCTAATTTTATGATGAGTAATTTTGGTTTTTGTCACCTACCACATATCATACTATTATGGTAGTTTATACAAAGATGATACATTATGGTATATTCTAAAGATTCTTAGCAAATATGGTATTTTCAACACAATTTCCTAATACTTATTTTACCTGTATTTATTTTATTTCTTTATTTTTATAATTTATTATGTTATCAATAAATAAGTGAATAATGTTTAGTGATGAATTTGGTAATACTATATCCTTACACTAAATTAGTGTGATTTTTAGAATTTTTAAAAATATTTTAATGTGAAATTAACATAAAATACAATTTTACAGTTGCGTTAGAATTGACCTAAACCGTATTATAATGAGAAATCATATTCTCGACTCTTATTTTTTGGAAAATTTTTCTTCGGCTCTTTTTGCCGTTGATTTCTAAAATTTCTATAATACCCTGATATAAGGTGACCGATTTTGTGGTTCCCTACATATCAATTATATAAACCAAAGTCGATTATATAATGAAGTAATTGTATACGATAGATAACGTCATAACGAGACCATATATAATTATAAAAAGCAAAGCGTAGGCCATGAGCTAGAGAACCTAGCATGTGTTGTACTTTCGGGGACAAGCCGTAGTGGAAGATGATCCATCTCACGCGTGAGTGCTCCTGTTCCGCTTGTTTTGAAAGTCTGATATGCGTTTCTACTTTCTGTTAAGATGAAATTAAGAGTTGAGAAGATTTATTGTACTCAATATGTTAACAATGTACATAGAATTTATACACTTAAGATATTTACATACCGTTTATACGATGTACGATCAGATATATCACTACAACAAAACAGTCGAAATACAAACAAACATAGTTACGGACTTAGGTACGTCAATAATTATTGACGGATTTCTGACGGACTTTGAACAAAAACGATACGTCAAAAAATTCGTCAATAATTATCTACGGATTTACATTCGTTATTAATCCATCGATACTTTTGCCCAACGCAGACTAGCCATTTGTAGCCATTTTATTCGAATATATTCGAATATCTCGACGGATTATTCGTCGATTATAGATTCTATAAAAACCAGACCACTCAATCTCCACTTCACAAACTAACACACATTCTTACAAAATGTCTACTCCCTATTTTTGATCATGGATGGATGGTGAATGGATGAATCAAGACACAAGCTCTTGAATGATGAATATGCACCTGGTGTTGGCGAGTTTATGGAATTGGCATGTCGACAACCTCGGGCGTAAAGAAGTCGTAAGTTAACATGTCCATGTTCTTTATGTAGGAATTCTCATAATATTAGGATAGATTTAGTATGAAATCATTTGTATTGCAATGGTTTTATGTCGGGTTATAAGATTTGGTATTTACATAGAGAAACACCTGATGATGGTGGTAGTAGTAGCGCTCACGAACCGTATGCTGATAGGATAGAAGAACCTAGAAAAGAATTAGATTTTGCGGCTGATATGGTTCAAATGGTTAATGACACTTATATATAGAGTAAATATAGAGTCGGCGGGGGTTGTTGAATAAAGGATTGAAGAACCTAATTTAGAAGTGCGACGTTTTTTGTATGTTAGACGCAACCAATAAACCATTACATAGAGAATATAGACATGGTCATTCTCCTTTATCATCTCCAAGTAGGTTCATGAGGATAAACACAAACTATAATTTGGTTGCACACGACAAGAAATATGACTATTAATAGCATCCCAAAAACGTTGTATGAGTGATACATAGCGCTATAGAAAAATGCTCAAGAATGACCCATAATAATAGGTATGGCACTTAAGATAGCGAATATGATAGACGATAATTAATATGTTAACGATAACATTTCACTGTGTGCAATTACAAAGTTTTTGACTAGCGTTTATTATTTGTTATAGATAAATTTAATAATTTGTTTTAGTTTTTTTCGCATAACAATATTTATTTGTTATGATATTTTAATTTTTATAGCATCTAATTATATTAATATAGCAACGTATATAATATTATTGATTTCTTCGTAAATTCCGGTTATTTTAATAAAATATTCGAAATTATATTTTTTATACTAATTTATGAATTAAAAATTATTTTGGAATATTAATAATTATATAAATAAAATATGAGTCATTATTAAATTGAAATTATGCTCAAATTACATAAATTCACTTAACAAGTAAAAGAAGCATAATACATTGTACTACTCTATAACAGTAATCCCTTCACAATTACCCTAACATAAAAACTATCATAATCTCTATCAAAATCAGCAACTTCTTTTATAGCTATGGGTGCATCAACAAAATCATCCTTAGTTTGTAATTGATGGTAACCTCTAGGAGGTTCTCTCGTGATAACATACCAATTTGAGGAGTCATCTTCTCTAGAGTAGAAAACGTTTTTTGCCTGAGAAGCTAGAATGAATGGGTCATTCATATATGATGTTTGGTTCACCTGAAGGTTCACAAAAGTGAAGCCATCTTTTTCCTTCACACCATTGCTTTTGTTGGCCCAATTGCATCTAAAAAGTGGTACTTTGAACATGTGATAGTCCAGGAGTATATCTCCTTTATCACTCCATAGTAGGTAACCATGTCTGCCATTTGCACTCGATCTACACATATTGAATGCCTCGTAAGTTATTCCACTATTTTTTGTCTTCCGCTTAACCTCATCCGTATAAAATCGATGCGCATTAATTATAAATCCTTTATGTTTCATCGTAGTATTCCTTGATCCAAATGCTAACCACCTTAGCTTGGTAGAAAACTGATCCTTTGAGTTGGAAGGTATCTGATGCAAATTCAAGTAACAATGTCAAGACAAAAAAACCAACAAAGTGACTAAACAGATCTAAAAAATCTAAACTGAACCTATTATACAAAACTGAACCTATTAAGCAAAAACAGAAACTATTACACAAAATCAGAACCTATTACACAAAACTGAACCTATTAAGCAAAGCAGAACCTATTAAGCAAAGCAGAACCTATTACATAAAACTGAAACTAATAAGCAAAAACAGAACTTCAACAACAGAACCACAATATGAATCTAATAGAGAAACTACTCATATTACTATAATACAAAAATCAAATTGAACCTAATATGCAAACCTTTAGCTTCACCCATTATGCAAAATGCTCAGTATGCCTTTTCCACAATAGAGTTCCTTTTGTAGCACATTGAGCATCATTAGCTTGCAATTCTTCAAAATGCAACATGATTCAAAAGTGTAGAACAATTGTAAATTGACACGCTAAAAGTAGTGATCGTCTTAAAACTGAAAGTGAATGCTCATAAGAATAATGTCAGAAAGAATCAAACTGAACATACTGATCCATATCAGACATGTTCATCAAGACATAACGATGTGCTATGTCCCTATCTTTATCTGAAAGGATAACATCTTCACCCTTCTGCAATGGTCGACCTTCAAGTACAAGACTATCATCCTTAATATCTTCATTATGGTTTTATACTTCTTGAAATGGTACAGATTTTTTTAGGAACTCCAAGCCGAATGAAATGCATTCTCCAGCTAAATACCCCTTAGCCATACACGATTCTGGCCTTGCATGGTTCTTCACAAAAACTTTGAGTGTTTTCATGTACCTAACACTCGGTCAAAAAGTATTAATATCAGTGACATCACTATATATAGCCAAACATATGAATATATCTAACCTTTCAGAAGGATACATCCAACAGAAATGAACCGGACCTCCCAAACGTGCCTCTCTTGATAGATGTATTGGAAGGTGGAACATGATATCAAATAGGGATAGAGGGAAGAACCGCTCTAGTTGACACATTGTCTCTACAAACTCAGACTCCAACAATATCAATTTATTCGGGTCTAAAGTACGTTAACACAATCAATTGAAGTACTTGCATAATCAGAACAAAAACTTCAAGTACGTAATCGATTAAATCAGAATTACCTCAACATAACCCAATAGACTTTATGAATATAACAAAAACTTCAAGTACTCAATCAAATAAATCAAAACTTCAAGTACTCAAACGATAACCATATCCTCTAATAACAGACTTTACCCAATAGATTAATATACCTAACATGCATCTAAATCGGATCAATCAGAGTTACCCAAAAGTACAATGTTTGAGAAGTAATCGATCCAAATTAATCTTAAATATCACAGTCAATTATAATTGAAAACGAAAAAGAGAAAGAGCTAATTGATTAAGGGAACAAACCTGATTCAGCATACAACTTGAAATTGAAATTTCGTTTTGGAGAGATGAGAGATGAAAATATGAAGACGAAGAAGGTTTAGTTCTGATTTTTAAAATAATATATCGACCAAATACGATGGCGTTTCTAAAGAAAGTGCAATGTAAAATGCAAATTTTAGGCCGATAGAATTTTTTATTTTTCCCTCCGGTCTAATAATAGTGTTCTTTAATTACAAACGCTATGTTAAATTTCTGGAACCACTTACAATAGCATAGGCATCAAAACTGCTATCTTTCAATGCTATGAATACCCCGATTTCTTGTAGTGTTAAGGAATGTGTTGATGCAATAACCAATTTTGTGAGGGATATCTTGCAAGAGGATAACATTGCTCTGACCTCATATTACGAGATACAAAAACTTGTTTCAGGGATTGGATTGTCGTATCAAATTATAGAAGTGTGTATCGACAATTGTATGATATATTGGAGATGCAACGAACACCAGACAAGTTGTGGATTTTTTTGCAAACCAAGGTTTAATCATATATGTGGTAAAGTTTCAGTGCCTTACAAACGGATGTGGTATTTGCCACACTACAAGAAATATGCCTTTTCTTAGCAGTCGAAAAACGCTATCGTAGGATAGCATAGCGGTTAGTTAAACGCTCTGCCAGCACCCGTCATTATAGGTCAATCGCTATGCTATCTACACAAATAGGCTAAAGAGGTTGTATCAATCTGAGAGAACAACTGCGAGAATGAGATGGCATGCTAAGTATAGATTTGATGGAAAGATTACACATCATTTTGATGTAGAAGCTTGGCGTCATTTTCTGTTTACATATCCGGATTTTGCATATGAGAAACGAAATGTGTATCTTGGATTATGTACAGATGGATTCA
>OVAV01003223.1:0-10134 GCA_900406375.1 Iberis amara
TGGTTTAGTGTCAAAATCACGTTTCTGAAACGCGAATTAGTTTCCAATTGTAGGTTTTAATCGCAATTTGTCTTAATTAATTAATTGGGGGGTTCGAAGTTTAATCGAAAAATACAAGTGTGTGACTGATGTAAATGTGTAAGTACNATATCATTCTTTTTCACATGTCATTATCATATTTCATCTCTCCCTTGTCTCATTTAAATAGTCTCCCTCCACAACAGGTGTCTTTA
Organism: Iberis amara; assembly: GCA_900406375.1. Taxonomy (NCBI): domain Eukaryota; kingdom Viridiplantae; phylum Streptophyta; class Magnoliopsida; order Brassicales; family Brassicaceae; genus Iberis; species Iberis amara. The sequence goes on from OVAV01003223.1 coordinate 234, forward strand.
CCATCATATGATAAATTATGGGTCAGTTTCTGAACCTTTCTTGTCTTGTTGAATGTAATGAAGTCAAGAGATGAAAAATGGAGTTTACTTTGATTTTTACGAACTATTAATATCCTAGGCTTGCAATTATATATTTGGACATGAGAGTCATATTTGTTTCCAAATTTTCTTGTGCTTTAACATTAACTTAACTTTCAAAAAATGGATTTTGGAGTCTTCACACATTTGTCCAGAGAGTACAATAGTAATCAATAATGTGACAAAACTGTGACGGGCAAGTTCGATTTGAGTCAGGACATGTTACCATTGCTTGTCATACATAAGAATTCAATCTTTAGCTACAAGTTTCACATATTTCCCCTCAACCGCGAATCTGGGGCTCGAGTTCACCTGTAAGAACGAAAACAAACATTAATGTGAAGATCTTTCTAAAGAGAGAACAGATTGTTCAAGTGAGATTGCCTGACCTTCAGCTCTATTTCTGCTTTGATGTCAGATTTGTCTCTAGTTATGCCTGAATCCATGAGAGATTCCAGTACAAGCTTCTGCAGTTTCTTCATCTTCAAAGCTTTTTCTTCGTTCTGTATCCATACGAGTTCACAGATGTCTGTTACACTATGTTGGATATTGCACGTTCCAAAAAAGAAGTGAATTGATAGATACATACAGTTTTTAGAGCAGATGTTATCAACTTCTTCCAGTTTATTTTCTTGTCATTGTCCTGCTTCTTCTTGGCTTTCTTTACTTCTCCTCCTTTTGCTTCTTCGGAAACTACCTCGCCATTTGATGTTTCGTCCAAAGTCTCTAGTTTTCTCTTTTTCTCAGCATGTGAGTCTCCATTTTCAACACCTGAAGGGACGGGTAAATCTTCTTTCTTCTGTACAGAATCACCATTAGAAGCATTCGTGGTTGTTATATCCACTGTGGATTGTTCTGATTGTTGTTGTTTAGCATGAAAGCCTTTTGCTTTTGCTCTGTGTTTCTTCCCATCGGCATGGGAAAGCAAAGTCTGTTGGCTAGTTGCGCTTGTGTTACACAAACTGCAACCAAATAAACATATACTCATAAAATCTAACCACAAGACTACACAACACACACACACAAGCAACAAGACAGGCCTACATTGGCTCGATCAATATTCAATCCGAAGAAAAAACAAAATCCAACCGGCTTCCTTGTAATCCTAAACAATGCAGACTAACCTTTGTATACCAAACTGTACGAAAGTGGAAAGGTCGAAAGAAGTGAATACCTACAAAACCATGGATATCGATTTGATAAGCCGACATAGATATCAAAATCAGGCTGTTCCTTTGAGTTGCTCTTTGGCTTTGCAGGTGTACCATTAGATGGCTTTGACTGCCCTTTTGGACCGTATTTCTCCTAAACCCAAAATAATCAAAGACAAGAATATCAATTCTTCAATCTCTTAATCACAGAGCTACAAAAACCCTAAAATTTAACTCAATTTGTTGAACAGGTTGATATATAAATCGTAAACACTCACAGCTTCGGAAATGCACTGGTTATGTCCTTGTACACTTTGTTTCCCGAACATTTCTCCACAATCTATGCACGATAACTAATGATTTGACAAACCAAATCGAAGAGATTTATCAGAAGAATCATTCACAGAGATACAATTTCAAACAAAAAAAGACCTGGGGATTTAAATCGAGACCTTTGTGGCACTACAAATTCTGAAGTGAGTGGGGAGCTTTGGCTTCTTCAGATTCTCTCCACAGTCCTCGCATTGAAACCAAACCATCGTCTTCCTTTGGCGATAATCGTTGCGAAGTTTGGAGAACAATTTTCGAGCAGAAATTCAAATTCAGGGAACTTGGATCGGAGATGGGTTTAAGACCAGTACAAAACTAGGGTTTTATCCCCAAGTATCAAACAACGCGCTGTTTTGGATTACTAAAAACGACATGGTTTCTGAGTTTCCAATGATGCAACGGCCTAATTTTCTTCCGACTTTATGACGAAGGTGCTCTTGATTAAGGTAGGCATTCGGTTTATTCAGTTCACTTTGTTCGGTTTTTTTTTTTTTTTTTTTTTTTTTTTTTTTTNGGTTGGTTAATTTTGTTGTCCAATTAAGCCAAAAATTTTTTTGGTTCAGTTCGATTTAGTTTTCTTTGCTATTTTTTTCAAGTTTCAAACCAAATCTTATGGTTCAGTTATTTTTTTGGATAATTTTCGATTTATGTAATTAATTTTCGGTTTATTCCGTAAACTAAAAACTGAACTAATGATAGCATGACTATAGCCATTGGCTTAAGCCACATAATGGTGAGTTTATAAGGGNTTTTCGATTTATGTAATTAATTTTCGGTTTATTCCGTAAACTAAAAACTGAACTAATGATAGCATGACTATAGCCACTGGCTTAAGCCACATAATGGTGAGTTTATAAGGGACTACAATGGCCAGGTTTGGTCCATGACTTTTAGACCACTAGGAGGAACCAGTGGCTTGCTACTAGCTAGTGTTTCAGAAAACAAGAGTTTATTGCTCTATGATCACTATTGACTATACAATGGCATCTACAAAACAAATTGTATCAACATTTACAGGAAGAGTATATTAAGTAGAAACAGAACCAATCTTCATCATCAACTCTCAAATGAAGCAGCATCTGAATAAATGGTCAGTAGCAGTAGAGTTCCAACCACAACCAAATATTAAAGTTGTAATGGAATACGTTAATGGAAGAATCATATGTTTGAAAGGGATAGATTCGCAACTTTCTTGTAATAAAAAGGCTTTTCAAGTTTCAGACAAGAATGTAAATTAGGAGAATAGTCCTGTGTGCCCCGGAAGCAAAGTCATCCACCATGACCTGAATGTAACTACAATTTATGAGTGACGCGGCAATGAAAAGACATTAATTGATTCCCAAGACAAGGGAAAGAGAAATACCAATTGAGGTCTTCGCATGCTAAAGAAGCGAGCCATTTAGTAATCTCTGACTTCACCCAGATCAATATCTCGAACCAGGTTCTCTCGTCCCTTGTGCATCAGGATATGCGATGGATACGTTCAATAGTATGGTTAGAGTTGGACTGTACACAAAAGTAACTGAAACATAGCTCAAGTGTCCATATCAGAACAACTACTCAAGAGGCAATAAGCATTTGGATAAGGATAATTTTTCTCTGTTTCTTGTTTCAACTACTACTTTACTACTGTTCTGTTTGCAACTGATTTAGGCTGCTTGAACAGGAAACACTTTTATTTCTTGTCATTAACCATTTCTGGTAAACCAAATAAGCCTCGTCTGGTCGACTCAATCTGCTATATTTCTTCAGAAGAATCCAAAATGGAACATGATCCACTGTTATACCAGAAACTTGCATTCTCAGCAAAAGTTTTTCAGCCTTCTCTAATTGACCCTTCCAACAGAGCCCTCTAATCAGCTCGGTATAAGTAATAATATCAGGTCGACATCCCCTTTTCAGCATTTCATCAAACAGCTGAAAAGCCAACCTCAAGTGACCCAATGTACAAGCACCACCAACTAGCAGATTATAGGTGGTAGTATCCGGGTAGGTTTTGGTAGATGGCATTTGATCTTTGAATTGGCACGCATCAAAGAACCTTCCACCTTTCACGTACCCATGGATCAAAGCATTGTTTGTGTAAATATTTGGTTTGACACCGTAGGAAAGCATTAGATTACAAACAGATAAAGCGCTGCTAATATCTCCATATCTTCCATAACCATCAATAACCACATTCCATAGCAGAACCGATGGAAGCAAAGAACTTTTTAGCATGCTTAAAAGAAACTTGTTCGCCCTGGCCACATCTCCGTGTATACATAGACCTTGAATGAGAACTTTGTATGAGATATGATCAGGAGCAATACCAACTCTTTGCATGGCACCGTGGATATTACATGCCTCATCAAACTTTCCCTCTTTGCACAAGGAGCTTATGAGAGTATTATAAGTGAAAACATCAGGAATTACTCCTCTCTTTACCATGTCACACATGAACCCATAAGCACCAACCATGTTTCGACTCGAACATAAACCACGAATAATGACATTGTACACAACTGAATCAACAAGGACTTTGTTCTGTGACATCGCCTTCCACAACACAAGGGCTTGAACCACATTTCCATTCTTAAAACAACTATCCATCAGAATGGTACTGGTCACTATATCCAAGGCCTGGCTAGTACTATCTAAGATCTCTTCAATGAGCTTTATATTGTTGCCGCTTCCGACAACCCCTTTGCGACAGAGAGCATGCACAAGTATGTTGCAAGTCACTCTATTTGGCTTAATACCATATTTATCCAAAGTAGTAAAGAGATGGAGGGCTTTATCTACACTATTAACACTGCAAAGACCTTTGATGAATGTATTATAAGAAACAGAATTAGGAGAAGGACCCAGCTCCCTCATCTCTCTAACAAGCCCATCCGCCTTGTCAATATGGCCTAATTTACACAGACCGTTTAAAAGAAGATTGTGTGTGATCAAACCTGGAATAAACCCACTCTGTATCATTTTTTTCCGTAGCCAAAGAGCAGCATCAATCTTCCCTTGCAAGCAAAGATCCCTCATTATAGATGCGTGAATAGATGTAGAATCATCGTATCTAAAGCTCTTTGACTGACATACACTCTCCCTACAAAGAGAAGCAAAAGCTTCATAAAATTTTTGAATGTATACAACGAAACAATAAGTCAAAGGTGAATGTATAAAACCTCAAAGAAGCCAGACGATCCAAACTGCTTTTCAAGATTGAATCCAATGCATTGAACATAGCTTCAGGGTCTCCCTTTTGGTCATAATCCTTTTTATCACAGAAGCAATTCGAATGATTGACAGGAATGAATTGAGGACGCATTTCAAAGTCTCTGCAAATCCATATATGAATCAGAAAATTAGCAAATAGATATGGTCAATGAATCAGGAAATCAAATGAGGTACCTTAGTTTGGTGAAAAGTGAAGCAAAGATCTTAGAGACATTGTCGCTAACAAAATCAAGGCTCTGGTTGAGTAAGCGAAGTACAGCGAATTGAGAAGAGGAAACTTCCCCACAAGAAATGAGAAGCTGCATCCTAATTCAAGACAAAAATTTCTCCTTCGTTTCACCACAGCGAGGAGCTAAGGAAAATTTTGGGGGCTGAAAATGACGGCGACCAAGAGATAGAGTAGAACTAGGGTTAACTTAGCCGACGGGAACTTCGTCTGGAGAGATAACGAAAGTGAGATCAGCCTCGATTGAAGAAAGCTTCAATGGAAATCCAGAAAAATTCATAAGTGAAGCTTATGAACAAAACCTAATTCCATGAAATGTAGATCTATGGATTCCAAAGAGAAAAGAAGAAATTTTTATCAGAAGAAAAAACGATTTAAAATAAAAAAAATAGTTCGTCTTAATTTTTCTTTGTTTTTCTATAGATTTTAGAAACTATACTTTCCTTGTTTGTTTTAATAAGCATATAATTAGCTTTGGAAAAAANAATGCCATTTAAGTTTTGAACTTTCAAATTTTGAAAAAAAAGCCTAAACTCTATAGTGACTAGTGAGCCATTTAAATTTCATATTTTTTATGAATCCATTTAAAAATCAAACTTTCAGTTNTACCATTTAAGTTTTGAACTTTCAAATTTTGAAAAAAAAAAAGCCTAAACTCTATAGTGACTAGTGAGCCATTTAAATCTCATATTTTTTATGAATCCATTTAAAAATCAAACTTTCAGTTGACTGTGCCATTTTAGACCTGTCGTTAGTCAACTGTTAATTATAATTAACTCTGTTAGCCAACACTGTTAGCATTTCTACTTTCTTAACTAACAACAATTCTACATTCTTCACAATGAAAAATCCAATCTTTAATGGAGAGTTAACGACCAATCATCAAGTTCATCGTTCTTCACATAAAACACGACAAAACTGATAACACTTCCCCACGAGATTTTTTCNTGTCAAAAACAGAGATGCCGGCGGAATTTCTATGTCCGATCTCTGGTTCGTTAATGGCCGACCCAATTATCGTCTCTTCTGGTCACTCTTACGAGCGAGCTTGCGTCGTCGCTTCTAAAACCTTAGGGTTTATTACAAATTCGCTGTCAGATTTCTCCACAGTCATACCGAATCTTCCTCTGAATCTGCAATATTAAGTTGGTGTGATCGATGGTGCTTTCCTCCGCTGTCGCCCCTCGATTACGCTGCCGCGGAGAAGCTTGTTTTAGCGTTAATAGAGAAAACACATAGATCGAGTCGGAAAGTTTCTGTTTCAGAGAAGGAGTTAATCCAAGCGATCAAAGAGAAACCTTTGGTGAGACTTGACCATGTTGCGACGGAGCTTGATCGAAGACCTAATTACTTCAATTCAGGCTCCGACGAGTCAATAACCTCCTCAAGCCGTACATTACAGTTAGCGACTCGGCCTAGTTGCTTCTCTTCACCTTCATCTGCATAAATCGATTCGTTATAACAAAACCCTAGCCCAGAAGAAGAAGCTTTACTCATAAAGCTCAAAAGCAATCAATTCTCGGAGGTTGAAGAAGCTTTGATATTAATACGACGCGTCACAAGAATAGACCAAGCTTCTCGAATCAGTTTTTGTACAACAAGGATAATCTTTGCACTTTGTTTCGTCATTAGATTTTGGTTTGATAGGATATTGTTCATTAGTTTATGTTAATCAAACCGAAGCGTTTTATTTAACAAGAACAGTAACAGTGTTAGTTAACAGAGTTAATTGGAGTTAATGGTTGACTAATGAAGGGTCTAAAATGGCCTTAGTCAACCGAAAGTTTGATCTTTAAATGGATTCATAAGAAAATATGGGATTTAAATGGCTCACTACAAAGTTCAGGTTATTTTTGGCCAAAATCTTAAAGTTCATGATTTAAATGGCATTTTTCCCAAATAGCTTTGTATAAAAAAATTTCTCTCAGGCCCGATTCCCCACATTTACCTCTTCTGGAACTTTGCTTCTCCTGAGTCAACCTCAACCACTTTTATGTACCGCATATAGTAAGTTTTTCAAATTTTCAAAGCGACTTGGATTGTTTCCGTCGAGTTTTCGCCGGTCTCCGGCCACCTCACGGCCATTTTCCCTCCTCTCAACCAACCTTTCACAACCTTCGAAGGGGGAAGCTCTTATCAGAAAAACCAGGTTATTATCTATGAATCTGGGTGTTGTAGAAGGATGGTGGTCTCATACGTTGAACCGGTTTCTTTGTTTCAGTCTCATTCCTTGAAAGTCTTTCTCTTTGTAGAATTTTCCCCTGTGTTTTTCTAAGTTAGATTTGACTTGGTTTTTTACCCCTGGTGGTACCTTTACTGTCCAGTATAGTTCGATATTCCAGAACTCTGTTTTCTTAAGTCTTGTTACTTGGATTTAAGTTCTGTTTCTTTTGCAGACTCATTTACCTCACGGTAGTTCTTCTCCTCTTCTTCTCTGTGAAGACTTGTGCGCTCCGTCACCAACCTCACTTGGTTAGTATGGCTCTTAGATACTCTAGAAATGAAAAACAAAAATGGACAGCGTCCTCTCCCTCATCAGCTCGTCAGTCCCGTCTTCGCATTCCTCTGTGTGATAATTCTGCACTAATTGAGGAAAACAAGCTTACTCTCATAGGTAGAGTTACAAAATCACGAGTACAACATCCTCGTAATCTAATCGAGTATATTCTAAAGTTGTAGAACTTAGGCTCCAGGGTTGTAGGCAGGGACCTGGGCCCTGAAAAATTTCATTTCAAGTTTGAAAACAAGGAAGATCTCAAATCTGTCCTAAGACGAGCTCTCTTTCACTTTAAACGGTCGATCTTCATTCTTCAACGTTGGGAACCGATAATTTCCGACCAGTTTCCAGCTCTCATACCTTTCTGGATAAAAAGCCACGGTATTCCCTTGCATTAGTGGGCAGACCAGACAGTTCGAACTATCGACATGGACTTGGGTCACCTTGAGGACATGGATGTAGTAAATGCAAGAGTAAGGGTTCTTATCAATGGATTAAACCCCCTATTAATGGAGATGCCAATTATTTTACCTTCGGGTGAGGTGACTACAATAGAACTTGAGTACGAAAAATTAGAAAAGCATTGTTTCAACTGCCTCAGACTCTCTCATGAAGAACGTGACTGTTCGAGATTGGTCAAAGATTCTTCAGATTCTCGTTAGTTAGGCATTTCTCAGCAAAAAACCTTACATCGGATAGAGGAAGACAAAAGAAGATTAGCAGATCGTAAATCCTCCACGAATCCTCATCATCAAAGTTTCCTTAGAGTAAACCCACCATCCTTTCGAAGATCTTCAAGAGAAGGTCATCATCCTCACTCTCACCTTTACCAGAGACGAGGTGAAGATTACAGAGAATCTAAATATTACTACAGGCCAGTCTCAAGAGAAGGATATCCATCAAAAGATCGTTATGAATCTGATTCAGCCAATCATGATGGCCGTAACACCTCTCGAAGCCACTTCACAGAAGATTATGGTGAATCTCGTCCGTCCCAACTACCTCTACAGAGAACTGCATCTCAAGTTTTGGTAGAACATTCTCATCGTTCCATTGGTAGAAGACCCGGTAAAGAACCAATGGAAGATTCAGCTTCTTAGAGGTCTCGGAGACCTGAATTAGAACATCCCTCTTATGATTTCGAACTACGGTCTCTTCCTCCTCTCCGAATTCAGAGCCCTATCTCTGATAAACTCCAAGACATTGAAGTAAGATATGAGTCTTCCTTGGGTAATCATGTCACTCCCCACCCAATTAAGGAATCGGTTCTCGTGTCTAAACCAACAGACATGATGGGAGGTAGTAATGCGATACAGTCGACCCCTATTCCATCTCCTATGGATTTTATCAAGGAACCCGCTTCCTTAAGACTTGGACTAAGGGTAGATAATGTCTCTATATCAATTCCTCAGACCCTAAAAGGGTTTAAAACTCCAGCTTGTAAGAAAACAAGTAAATTAGCTCCTAAACAAGCATCAAAACAAAAACCAGTTCGTAAAGCTTTACAAGGGGCAAATTCTCGTAAAAGAAATGTCACAAGTTTAAGAGGATCTCCAAGTAAAAAAGCTGTGTATCAGGCCCCTGAGAAAACTCAGAATCAGAGTACCATTCCTCCAGCAATAAGCACAGTTATGATTCCTGCGATTTGCAGAAAGAAAGTGGATTTTCCAAATCCACACGCTTCTCTTCCTTAGTCATAATAGCCTAGAACTGTCACGGGCTTGGGAACCCCCTTACAGTTCGCAGGCTTTGGGAATTCCGACAAGGATTCTTCCCGGACATAATGTTCCTCTCGGAGTCAAAGAATCAAGACTCTTTGGTAATTTCCACCTTCACCCGTCTTGGTTATAATCATATCTTCACAGTACCACCTGAAGGTCAAAGTGGTGTCCTGGTCTTAGGATGGAAGGACGATATCAACTTAACCATTCTCAAAGCTTCCCCAAAGTATATTGATACAAAAATTTCCTACAAAGCTAAGGAGTTCTTTCTTACATGTGTTTATGGTGCTCCAATTAGAGAAGATCGTCGGAGAGTTTGGGATGAGATTTCAAACTTTACAAGAAACAGAGTTGCACCTTGGGTTATTTCTGGTGACTTTAATGAATTATTTGACAATCAAGAGAAAGTAGGTGGACCACTTCGAAGCTAAGGATCTTTTACTGACTTCAGGAGTTTCATATCTAAACATGGACTTTGGGATATCAAGTTTACAGGGAACTCCCTTTCTTGGAGGGGATCCAGATATGACCATTTTATCCAAACTCGTCTAGACAGATCTTTGGGTAATGACACATGGTTTAAACACTTTCCCTCAAGTAAGGTGGAGTACTTACGCTTTGAAGGATCCGATCACCGTCCGCTGGTGATACACTCAGGTTTTAACCCAAATATATTCACTGC
>OVAV01003224.1:0-10133 GCA_900406375.1 Iberis amara
TATATATATATATATATATATATATATATATATCTATCTATCTATCTATCTGTTAAAAAATGAAGCATCAAAGGAAAGGGAGGACCAATTCAAAAGAGATCAACCCCAACCCGAAAAGAATAAAGAAAAGATAACCACTGGTATGGTTCCTTTCTAAAATAGATAGTCTCTAGTCGCAAAGACTAGAGGAAAGACGTCAATGCAAACCCTAGTAACTAAACGTAGCTACCTAAAGCTAACGCCTCAAAATTAAACTCCTTCACATTGCCTACAAATAGAAGCAACGAGGATTCAAAATGAAAACAACATCACGTAAAAACCAAGCCCTTGCAAGAGAACCTTAGCTTCGTCATGTGTGAGTAAATGTTGTCGGCATTACCAACAAGGAGACTTGCAATAGACTCAAGGTATTGAATCTTGGAGATTAATTCATCAGTTGCGTCTTGAGCCAAAGCGTTAGGAGAGGAAGGCGGCCCACGAGGCCGTGGCGATAGCTTACTCTTATTGGATACCTTGAGGTGGTCGTATTCGCTACCGGGTTGCACTTTAGCACCGCACCTGTAGAATCCTGGGAATCCACGATTTCCTAAATGATTGGGAACCTTTAAAGATGGACAACTTACCGTCGGCCACCGTAATTTATAAGTAGGAATTTTCTCAATCCTAAACCTATCAAGCAATCCTAAGACTACTTAGTTTATCAATGTAGTATTTTAGGAGTCAATCGGAATCGGAGGTTATCAATACACTCAAACTTAGGAGAATCATGCTTGATCTAAGTAGAATAGAGTTGGTTGGTTGGTAACATTCAAACATGAATAAAATTTAAAAAACAACAACAAAAGTCAACAAGTAATTAAGCAAAAGTCAACAAAAGATTAAAACTTAAATCAAGATTAAAACTTAAATCAAGATTAAAAGACTAAACCAATGGGTTTAGGCAATTGATTTGGGTGACTAAGTATAAGACTATGTGGCATAATGCAAAGAATCAATGCTAATCATAGGTTTAAGATTTCTCAATAAAGACTAATCCACTGTCATGGCAATAATCTCTTTCCTAATCGTGCAAATGTCTTGGATAATTGCACAATCAAGATGCAATAAGATCTAATCCATTTTCAGTCACTAAACTAACTAACACAATGTCTTGGTTAGGCCTAATTTAGTATTCAAATAATTGGTTCAAACATTTTGACAAACACCTGTCGGGCATGAAAGTGCCTAAGATATAGAGATGAATGACTTAAACACGGCTAGCATAGAGAGCATTAAATGAATGAAGATAATAGTTAACTAAGCTCTAAGCATCATATTTCATAACATAAATCACCCTAGTCTATCAAACCCATTAGCTTAAGAAGAACTACTCACTAACTATAGTTAAAACATTAAATCCTAGGGAGGAGATAAGTTTAGTCATGATTAACAACAATAAAAGCAAGAAATCAAGCAAAGAAGAAGAAAAATATAGATTAAGGAAGATTTAAGGTTTATACCAAATTGGAAACAAAAAAAAGTGGAAAGAAAGATTTTTCTCTCAAAGATAAGAGATATCCTCAAAAACTAGGTCTAAAATGCTTAAATACTAGACCTAAAGTTTTTTGGATTAACCAAAACCATATGGTTTAACCCAAAAAGAAAATGGGTAAAAAGCTTGGTCAAAGCTAAAATGTTGACGCTTCAGCGCTCCGTACCGGCCTTGGTGGTCGTTACAGCTTGGCCTGTATGAGCATACCGACCTGGTTATACCGGACAACAACATCTTATGCGAGACAGTTTGACTAATCTTTAGTAGAATCGTCATAGCGGTTGATTGCACCGTTGGATTGCCTTAAAACCACCTCCATATGGAAGCTATCTCTTGTCCTCAAACCATCATATTCATCAATCCCCTACATTCATTCAACATTTAAGTGCGGTCTTGCTTATGAAAGAGAAATCTAATCCATTTGGTTTGGTTTTAGAGCTTTTTATATGTTTGAAGTAGTTTCTCACATTTTAAGGTGATTTCTCTCAAAAGAGTAATGCAAAACATTAGGTAAAATCAAGGTAGAGTCAAACAATTGATGCATGCAAGGCTTTCACCTCAGCTAATGCTTTACCCAAATCCTTTGATGTTCCTATTCTATCTCATGATTCACATTCATTCCCCAAACCTTAGAAATTAAACCACGAAATTAATAATCCCTTTCTAAGTCTTTTTCAACCTCAAACATTAGCCTTTTCTTTTCTTTTCAAAACCACTTGGAGCCTTTTTTTCTTTCTTTCTTTATACTTAAACACTTGTCTTTTTTTTTACCACTTAGTTATAATCTTTTCTTCTCCTTTTCATTTTTTGGAGGATTAGACTATTTTATTTCTTTTTCTTTTCAAACTATTTAGCTTCTTAGGTACTCCTAGAGTTCTCTTTCACTTAGTCTTTTTCTCATTATCCTTTCAACACAACCACACTTTTCCAAATGATTCCCCCACCTAATCTTGTTAACCTTAAAGTGAGGCTAACTCTAAAAAAGCTATTTCTTTGTCATTCAACTTCTATTAAGCGGATTTTTCCCATGTATGTATTTTCTGAAATAACCTCACAATAAATAACAATGGGAGCTTTTAAAGAAAGGTTTTGGCTGATTAAAGGTGTGATAACCATCCTAAACATGAGGATGACCATTTGGATTAACAAGAGTGATAAAAGTTAGGCAAAGATAATCCAACTGTTAAGTGTTATACCATGGTCAAGCATTTCAAATCTATAAAAAGAGCGTTAAATTCATTAAAGTCCATAATATTCATGGGATTGGGTTCAATTTAAGCACAATTCTACTAACGCCATGAAGCATAAAGTGGTGAATTTCAAGCATGGATTTTCAAAATTCTAAAAGTGGTTCAAGCATCAATCTACTATTAACTAGGGTGTCCAAATCAAACAAAACATCAAGGTTTACAAGGCATTCCAATCATTGTTCTCTATGCAAATACAACCTAGAATGAACTAAATGCGATCTTTTTGAAGATTTTGAAAATTTTTCAATTTTTTGTTTTTTGTAAACCGTAACTATTCACAATGCATATGAGACTCATGAAAATAAAATAGAACTTAATGTTAGATATGGTCCCTCCCCAAATTTAATTCACACAGTCCCTGTGTGAAAGAAATTCAAAGGGGGAACCGAAAATAAAAGAAAGAAATGCATGAATGTATATACAAGGTGCAAAGGAGTACCTCAATTGTAGTTGGTCCGAGGAGATTGGATAAAACTGAACTTGAATTTGAACAATTTTACCTTGTACCGGTATGTGCATATTGGGTCCCTGTATCGACTGAAGTTTCCCTGTATAGATGTCATATTGGTTGCCCTTGATTCGTACCGGTTGTTTGCCCGATATATCCTCCCAGTATGTATGTATCGACCGCCTTGTACCGGATAAATGTGTCCGGTATCTTGTTGTGCTTAGTATACTGGTGTGTTGAAACTAGTACATATTTCCTGGTATGAGTGTAGCAGCCTTTGGTACCAATTTCTTTATACCGGCATGCTCGCTTAGATTGAGCTTTAACACTAAAAACCCGCATCATTCAACACTTAATCAATCCCAAGAGTCATATTACCCAACACAAACATCAAAACTAAAAAGAAACATTAAATTCAAAGGATAAGATGAGACTTCCTCCCAAGTGAGCTTGTTTTAAGTTCTTAACTTGACTTTGGAGCACAACTTGCTAATCATAAGAAACAAAAGGTTGAACTAATGCACCTTTAGTCTTTCTCCTATTAGTGCAATAGACAATGTGAACAAAGAAATACAATGTTTCCCTTAACAAAAAGACACAGATCGGTGCAAAGAACTTTACAATAGATCATGAATGTCATAACATGCTCCATCATAATCCCTAGTAAGATTAATAAACCGCGAACTAACTAGCTTCTGATAAACACATATCAATTCATAACATTCATCAAGAAGCATCTGTGTTTGCAAACTAAAACTTACATCTTGACTGCTAGGCATGTAAAAATTTTCATAAACATCGAATTAAGAGTTTGACTCATATGTACCTTCTAGTTGGTATGGTGGAACCCAATCTATTACCTTTTTGAGTTTAACAGCTACTATTAACTCTATAGACGTGAGCTCTCTACCCTCAAATGCTGCTCGATGTAAGATGAGATTGAATCGAATCATAATATCTAGATTACTTTTGCCATTGTTGGATTTTTTTCATGATAAGCTAACTATATTTTTTATTCTGGGGTAAGCACGTTCTCATCAAATGGTGGGTCCTCATATTGCTCATTCTGAATGTTCTCGTTGAATGTGTCCTCATGTTGCCAATCATTGTAATCCATTGCCATCACTCTATCTCAAAGTAACTGAAAAGTAAAACAACTTAGTCATCAGAAAATTCAAAGTTTAAATGGCTAATATAAATCCCGAATCGGCAACAACGCCAAATTGATAAGTAGGAATTTGCTTAATCCTGAACCTATCAAGTAATTCTAAAACTACTTAGTTTGTCGATGTAGTATTTAGGATTCAATCCGAATTGGGGATTATCAAAATACTCAAACTTATGATAATCATGCTTGGTCTAAGTAGAATAGAGTTGGTTGGTTGGTAACATTCAAACATGCATAAAATTTAAAAAAAAAACAACAAAAGTCAACAAGTAATTAAGCAAAAGTCAATGAAAGATTAAAACTTAAATCAAGATTAAAAGACTAAGCCAATGGGTTTAGGCAATTGATGTGGGTGACTAAGTATAGGACTATGGTGCTTAATATAAATAATCAATGCTATTTTTTGGTCTAAGATTTCCTAATCATGCAACAAAAACAATGTCTTGGATAATTACACAATCAAGAAGCAATAAGATCTAATCCATTTTCAGTCACTAAACTAACTAACACAATATCTTGGTTATGCCTCATTTAGCATTCAAAATTTCATATCGATATAACGGTCGAATCATCTTCAAACATTTTCAAACTTCTGACCCTTCTGTCGGACTCTGCATCTCCATATGTCAATTTGCATCCATTAAGCTCCCTTTTGATCCCTTTTGGTCCATTTAGCTCCCATTTGTCCACAAACTTGAATTATCCACCTTCAACACCTAAAATATGAAATGCAATGCAAAATGCACACTATACAAGCCTAAATGCATCCTAAACGAGCTAAAATGACTATAAAAAGGGTTAAAACATGCACAAAACACAAAATATCAATAAAATTGGAAAACTAATTTGAAATGGCACGATCAATGGATGACATCTCACCACCTAGCACGAAATGAAAATATTCGCACCTAGACCTAGGTGTAAAAGTTTGGAATAATCAAAAGAAAAACAAAGTGAAACAAGCTTACCCCACAACGAACTGTATTCAAGGATGCTGGTAAGAAACTTGTAGGATCTTTAAAGGTTAGGAATCTTGAGTATCTTCAGTACCACTGTCTCACCCAATGAGCCCTCAACTCGACACTTTGCATTGAGGTCCGTAAAAAAGAACACATGTGTAAGATAGAGTCAGCAAGGCGTCGACATTAAAATAAATCTCTACACCTTCCAGATGCAGCCCACAGTTGGGAACCCTCAATCTTCCCCTACCTCCATAGACATATATTTCTTTCGCCATGCCGGTATACTAGATCCTTCTATTTTGTTTTATAACCAGGGATGAGGACTTGGTTCCAAAGAGAATAAAGGTAATAGCTATCGATGTTGTTCGGTGAGGGGTCAAGTAGTAAGCATCAAACATGACCTTGATGCCTATCTCGATATTATGATACTCCCCAAGCGCTCGTAGTGCTATGAGACACCGCCATACCATTAGAGAAAACTGACTAGGGTTCACCTCGAAATTCCTTGAGCATTTAGCAACCAATATCGGGAGGGTGTACCTCAAACCAGTCCTAAAAAGGATTCGTACACTACTACATTGTGAGGTTTGACATTGGTTAGACGCTCCCAGGTCCTAGAGCCTTCATAGCAGCATGTTGCATATTGAAATCCTTATGGATCCGGAAAATAGAGAGATTGGACATCGTACACTACTACATTGTGAGGCTTGACGTTTGTTAGACGCTTCCCAAGTCCTAGAGCCCTCAAAACAATGTGTTTCAGGTTGAAATCTTTATGGATTTGGAAAATAGATTGATCATCGACCAGGGAACCAAAATCCTTGTAAGAAAAGCCCATTGCCGACTGTAGCTCAGTTTTGAAACTAGCCATAGACCTAGTCATAACTCGAGTGCAAGAAAGATCTAAATCTGTAATCTTCCTAAACCTCAAACGATTGCCTATTGAAGATATCTTCGAATTTGATTAGAGAGAACCAGACATCAATGCTCAAAATCGAAACTAAGGTTTCAGTGATAACTTACAAAAAAAGTACCACGCGAAAGGAAACAAGGGCACAATACCACGCGAAAGGAAACAAGGGCACAATACCTTGTGTGAGGAGATAGCCCAAACCAAAAATCCTAGCCAAACTTATAAAGAAAGCATTATATAGTTATTATCCGATCCATAAAAGAGATCGATGTAGGCATTTACTTAGTTTGTAGGGAGAAGGTAACAAAAATACTTACATGCACAATAGCTTGCGAAATCGGAAATCTAAGGGTAGTCACCGAAAAAAGTGTCATTGATAGATCGAGAAGGTAAGTGAAAAATAAAATATTATATAATATAAAAGAAGCTTTCTGGGGATTCTAAAGATAGCCACATCAGCTTTTGAATCCGTTCTATTAATATAGAATGTGCTCAAGCAATCAAGTCCCAAATTAAGTGGGACTGGCTACGAAGGCTCACATGTAATGGTGATTGATGAGCTTCCACCGCAAAGGAATCATCAACACGGCAAGCTTTACCGGACTACTCATCCTCCAAAGATTAAAATGTATTTGACTTTGTTGTGCTTCAGAAACTGATTTATTATTAGTGGTATTGTTAATGAAGTTGGGAGCTATAAGGAAGAAAACATAGAAGGGGAGAGCAGTGAAGACAAGTCCAATGCATTGGAGTCATTAATGGTATTGTTTATGGCACATGTTTAGTTATCTTGTATTAAAATATCCAGAGTGCCTTCCAAAGATGTTCTTAAGGGAGAATGACATCAACAGGCCAATGACAAGAATTGGTTGGAAGTGGCTGACAAATCTAAGATTGTTGACGATCTTATGCAAATTCTTAATACTGGTATCTTTTGAAATTTTGGTTACTACTTCTTTAGGTGCCTATTTTGTCACTATCTCATCTGACTTAGAGGTAACATGATCTAGAGGAACCGGTCGGACGAGATGCAATACATAAATAAGGCTTTGATGTCGTTGTTAAGACATGATCTAAAAGGTAGTCTAATTTCTTAACAACTATGAAACTACCTTAATTATATTGGTAAATGTAATTTAACAATCTCATAATTGGTTGAGCATGCATATGTTCAAGTGAATAAGTTACTTGCTGTGCGCTGAAGTGTGTTAAATTATCTGAGATTACAATATGATTTTACCATGTCATATTACTATAATTTCCTAATGTTTCACATATGTCTCGAATTATTACCATCTTTGGCTACATCATCTTCGTCTGCATTACTTACACATGATGGGGTTACTCCAACTACTGATGAACAAATTCATGAGGAAGTCTTAAATTTCATCAGAGATAAGGTCAGAGTTTTTCTATGACTTTTTTGCTACTTATACTTGGTTCTCCGAACTGTCTTTCGTGACTTATTCTTTTAATATTCATATGTCATTTTTCTCACCAGTAAACCACTTAAGTAGATTTGCAGTGTGTATTACTATATCTTTGTTTAGTTTATAAGAGAAGGTATAAAATACTCTGCTCAATCAACTATAGAGGGCACTGATAGTTTCCTTCAGATTAATAAAGTGATGAAATAATAAAAAAGTGAACACAATAGAAAGCTAGAGTATTCAGGTAGCTATGATGGGCTTGATAGTATCAGAAATGAAAATCCTAAGAGAGGTTTGGAATACCTGACCTTATATTTATTGTATGTTTTTAATTTAATTTCTGTGTAAGTGTTTCCTATTAAAGGGGAACTCTTGAAGCGTCAAGAGGAAATGGAAAGACATAACAGATCTGATTAAACAGGTGAGACCAGAATCTTGTGTACGTCCAGTTCTTTTTAGGTCATCCATCTGCCTTCTTCGTCTTTGCTATTTTTTCTAACTCGGTTTTAATCTTCTCAGAGCCTAGAAGATGTAACTGGAAGAGAATTTAAAACGTTTATGGATTTACTAACAAGTTTAAGTATATTTGGAGGAAAGCTCATCAAGAAAGAATGCAAGAACTTTCGGAAATTATTGTAGAACAGGCCGATTTGGATTCACAGTTTGATGTAAGTTTTGTCGTGTTGCATCATAGTGAAAACGAACTGAAATGTATTGTTTGGATAAAATGATGGTGTTCTTTATCCCATTGTGTTTAAGGTTTTCTTTCTTCTCAGTTGTTTTTTGATATGTTAGTTGCTTCACTCCTACTGATTTCTGTTGTTGTTTTCTCTTAGATATAAATTCTGGTGTATCCTTGCAAAACCATATTGACAGATTCATATATTCCCTGCAGTTGGCTCTTCTTTTTTTGCGGTCAGAACTCACTAATAGCTGGATGAGTCCATACAACGAACTTTTTTGGTTATTGCTAATTTCGCCTTCTTTTGATCAGAGAGGTGCTCGAAGCAGCAGGTTTCTGAACTATTTTAACAAACACTCATGATTGTTTTGGAAACTACAAAGGAACAAGACATCATTCTGAGAAGAAATCGAATCCGGAATGGAACCAAGTTTTCGCCTTCTTGAAAGATAGGATTCAAGAGTCTTGCCTTAAAGCTACTGTGAAAGATAAGGATGTTGTGTAAGATGATTTGATGGGTATAGTTGTTTAAGACGATTTGATTGGTATATTTATTTTTAAATAGTTTTTAAGAACATCCCATCCATAAATAAAAGTTATTTCCCTCTTTAGTAAAATAAGTCAGTTCAAAGTTTATAGTTTACAAAATAAAAACAAAAGATTTTGAATTATCATTAATCACATATTAACATAAAAATTATCATTTTTAACAATAACCCGCGCGTAGCACGGGATAACCCCTAGTTTGTTAATTAAAACATTCAAAATTGACTTGTAGGGGAGAGCTTACTTTGGTGTGAAAATGGAAGAGAACGACTAGATAGGAGCATGTTAGAGTTAAAAAGCAAGTACATATACTTAAAAAGAAAGGAGACGGTTCACTTAGCCATAAAAGAGATATTGCCTCTCCCATTAACCCCATTACTTGTTCCATGTGTCGCTGCGGAATAAAGCTTCCAAGGGAAATTATTTTTAAAATTGAGAATTCAACTACTACCGGAAATAACTAAGTTACCGCTTTGGAGGTTAAAGTCGATTGCCAACGAGGAAACCCTTGTCGCCAAAGTCTTATTCCTTCGATTCGAGTCTACTCCTCGATCCCTACTTTAAGGAATCAAGAAGTAGGGGCAAATTGTTGGATATAAAATAATCCACCCTATATTAAGCATCTTTGATCTTAAGGGCTGTTCTAACAAGACCTTGAACAAAGTTTGTGACCTAAGAGCTCAGTACTCTGAGTTCGATTCAACTATCAAAGAGAATAGAAAACCTGAAGGAATGGAAAATTCCCCCTTTTAGTTAAAGTTAACTACCTCAACGACCTCGACTTCGCTTTTAAATTATGGAAAACGACTTATTTCCTTATATCGATAATATAAAAGAGAATCTTTCTCTATCCACGGGGTAGCTTATAAAGAACACTTCTTCATTCAAGAAGAGGGAGCGGCTTCAAGAGGAACAAGGCTATATAACATTGCTTTTTTTTAATACTGTGTACAAAAACTCAAGATAATCAATAAAACACACTTATTTGACCTTTATCGTCTCTTTAATCATTACTTGGTTCTTGTCTTTTATCCCGTTTAACCCTTGAACGAGCCATCCCACATTGAACCAAAAACCTCTTCAACAACTGTTATAATTTTCATCATATTAGTTACATTTATAATATTTTTATCCGATATTTGATTTCTTATACACTATTGTATTGGGTAATTGTAATGAATATACAAAACATACCCTAATATT
>OVAV01003226.1:0-10130 GCA_900406375.1 Iberis amara
ATTAAAAAGATGATCTAGATTGTTAATACGAATAAAATGACAGAAAAACAAATAACCCCGAGCTGCGCGCGGGGATAACGCCCTAGTTAATAAAATTGTGCTGAATTAACAACGTTATTAAATTGTTAACATCTAATGAAATATAATTATGCAGTTTGAATATTTTTATAGTTGTGCACCCTCTAAGTTAGGGATGGGCAAAAAAAACCAGAACCGAAGAACCGAAAAAATAGTTGCGGTTCGGTTCAGATTTTACCCAAATTATCTAATGGTTCCTGAGATGAAGAACTATGGGTATCGGGTAGGAAGCGGAACCGAACCGAGAACCGATGGGTATATATTTTGGGTATTTTAGTTTTTCTTCGGGTAATTTTTTGCTTTTTTGGGTATTTTAGTTTTTCTTTAGGTAATTTAGTCTGAAACTAATTCGGGTATTTTAGTTTTTTTTGCGGTAATTTTGGTATTTTCGGATATTTTTTTATATTTCGGGTCTGAAATACCCAGAACCGACTTAAAACTGAAAAATTCGGGTATTTTTTTGGCATTTCAGATATAAAATACCCGGAACCGATTTAGAACCAAAAATTTCGGGTATTTTCTTGTTACTTTAACATAGAACCGAACCGACCCGGAACCGACAAGAACCGAACTGACCCGGAACCTACAAGAACCGAACTAGAACCGAAACGGATATTAGAAAAGTATCGATTGGATATTAGAATTTAGAATAAAAAAATCGGAACCGAACCGAATATCCGAAAACCTGGCCTACTCTAAGTTGTTGCCACAATATAATTGTGCAGCTTTCTAATTAAACACCGGTCGTGCACAAGTAAACTAAAAGATATCTCTCTGTCTCTGTTTCATCAATTTCGTCATGGTTCAAGACTCTATAGACGCATTCCAAGTATGGCCTGCGGTTTCACAGAACGAACTCGGAATCTACGACAATTTAGACAATCAGTAGGTGGTTTAAGTTATTCATACAACTTTTTCTATATAATCCTTTTGTTTCCATGAATATACATATGCCCCCACATATACAAATACAATAGTTTTACAGTATCTATTTAGACTTAGAAATTCAGTCTCTGTTCTTCTTTTTTCCTTCTGTATTGTCCCTATCTAAGGATCCACAAAATCAGAAACTTACCTATAGATGCTTGCTTCATTTTATTCACTAGACCTTCTGCACCGTGTTTATTTTATTCGCCCGTTTCAGGAGACTTCTGTACTCGAGACTCCTTGACCATTCATCAATCTCACGCGCACGGAGAACCGGTAATGGATGAGAAAGTTGACTAGTCTGAGCATTTCTGTAAACAAACAAGAAGTCTATCAGAATATTTACCGCCATTATTGTATAGTTTTAAGTTTAACTCTCACCTTATGTACCAACCCAAGGGGCTTGAAGAAGCTTTGTCATACGACCGAGCTTGTTCTAAAAACGCATCGACACTTAGCTGATCAGCGATTGATGGACATCCTCCAGCTAATTTCATCAGAACAGATATGACAACCTCTTGGAAGAAATCAAAAGAACAATACACAACCATCACTAGGTATTTTTTTGTGTCTAACTAGAAACATTCAGTTTTTTTTAGTTTCTTCTATGGGTTTTAAACTTGTTTACCTTCGGATCTTGGGCAACGAGAAGAGCTGCGCGATCACAAGTCAGCTCTGCTGAACGGAGCCACCGAAGTAACTGTTCTTCCAGGGTTCGAGCAATCATTTGCCCAAAAGCTATAAACAACATAATTCAACTTAGCACTGCAAATTGAAACTTCTGTTAACTCCTTTTACTCAGGCTTACAGATTTCCCGAACATTAAACACAAGCGAGAGTGGTACCCACCAGGAACTGTATAAGCTCCAAGAGTAAGAATGTTTGCAAATGTGAGCCACACGCCATGATCACACTTCAGATGGCCTAACTCATGGGCCAAGACAGCCTAGTTTTGAGGTAAGAACTGTCAGATTTTGGTACAATTAGCTGATATGTGACACTAAAGCCTGATTACTTAATACTAGTATCCATGGTTAGGTTCAAAATTGTTGTTCCAAATCAAAACACATAGAAGTTGTAACGCATTGTACGAACCTGTAGCTCCTCGCGAGTCAGAAGCTCGATCAGGCTGGTATGAACAACGATAAACGGCTTCTTACCGCTAATTGCCAGTGTGTATGCATTTGGAACAGGACTTTGTCGAACATAGAGATCAGGAGCCTCTATGCTCAAAATCTCAGCAGCCTCAACCAACAAACCATGAAGATCAGATAGCTGAGATAGCAAAATATAACAAACATCATGCCTCATTTTTGATAGGTGAGGTGAATAGATAATTTCCACGGGAAATTGATCCACAAGTAACCTGATTCTTGGAGACAAGAACAGAAGTTCCAATGTTCTCAAGAAGCATGATCTGTTCCGTCATTGATCCTACAACACTCAGATAAATCAAATATATCTTATATCATAAGGAACAAGAAAGAGCTCTAGTTGTGAAAATTCACCTAAAAGAGCTTTCCCGAACTCGTTCAACCCCGGAATGGCCCTGAGCAACAACGTGTTCTGCACCCAAAAAAAAAAAAATATATATATATATATTACTCTTCAAATCACATCATCCAAAGGTTCCAATTGAACAACCTGCTTATCCAGAGGATGCCGGAAATCATCAGCATCGAGATCTTTGAACAGAAGAGGAGGTACGGTTCTGCAACTTGGAACCCTAACTCTCAATCTTCTAACCTTCTCCGCACTGAAATTGTTGGAGCTAAGTGAACGACGAACAGGAAGAATTCCATTGGCTCGTCTGAAACCTAAGCGACGGGACAGATCGCCACACTGATGGTGACAGAGGAACAAAACAGGAGCTAACACTGAGAAGGCCATGAGACAGAGTGCTTACTTTGCGGATTATAACTTTTTGTAGTTTCGTTTGGAGAAGAAAAACCATCGCAGACGAGAACTGAATGGTGAGTATTTGAAGCGTATTTGTTTTCGGTTTGACCACTAGCTTTCTTTTTACCTATCTCTTCTGCTATTCGGTTTTGGTTCTTTTACCTTATAATTTGGTTAAAATAATTTCGATAATTCGGTTTCAATTTAAGTTTGTTTTCTTCGGATACTTCAATGAAAAATTGGTCTAGAATCAATTCTTTTTTTTTATAAATATTTTAGCATTTTGAGTACTTTTAGTTTTTTAATTGGCAACAAGGTATTTTTTCATCATAAATTTGTAAATTAGGTACTTTGTCATTTTTAATAATTTTGATTCCAAAAATGTCTTTAAATTTTTGACTAGATAAATATTTAAAATTATTTTTTAATGTTATTGATTTTAGTTAATAAAATCTCACATTTGTTAACTAAATCCCACAATTTCAGTTAACATTTACTATTTAGCTTAAGTAAAAGAAAACTGTATTATTTTTCTCATGATTTTTTCACATAGATTAACCTAGTTTTCATATAACGACATTGGTCTCCTTCTTTTTCCTCAATTATCGATGTTGCACAAATCCAAAATCGAAGCTACGATTAAGTTTTACTCAGCTTTCGATGATTCCGACCACCGTGACACTGCCATATACTTTGTCCTCGAGTTTATTTGAACTGGTGATTGTCTTTTTCATCTCATATTTTAAATCGGTGAATGTCTTTCGAAGATAAGTCATGCTTTTTACTAATTATTTGGTATCAGGCCTCCGTATACCTGTTGAAATTTTAACACAACTTGAATTTCCATGTTCACTCTCAATTTGGTATTTTTCTGGGTAGATCTGAAAATCAACTTGAATTTACTTGCTCATTCACAGATTGTTTTCATTATTTATAAACACTATTCACTGCTGAAAAATGTAATTCACCATTCACACTAATAATGCCCCTTTTACATTACACACTAGATGATGTCTCGTGTTATACACGGGATAAGTTCAATAACAAAATATTATTGTTTAATTTTTTTAAAAATTTGTTGTTGATAGTTTAAATTTAACTCTATGATATAGTTTAAATCTACTTATAACATAGTGAAAATTAAAAATATTATTAACATAACTTTTTAATCATTACAAATTTAAACTATATTCTATTTGTATCATGTTAAAGTTTTTAAAGTTAAATTTATTATCAAGTTCATAAACTAAATTAAATTTAAAATTTTTGAAAATAAAAATTTACTATATATTTTTTTTGTTATACCCGTTGTGGTCCAAAGATGAGTGTGCCAAAAAAGTTTATGTTATGAAGTCCATTATTACATTTAAATTTTAAAAATATAAAATATTACAGTATTTTGTTATGTTTGATTTGATTATTGATTTTAACCAAAGAAATTGAAGTAACCAAAATAAAATTTTAAATTAGATGTCTATAAATAAAGTTTTGCTATTATAATTTATCATTTTTAGTATATTTATATTATGTTATTAGTCCACTACTCATTTTCAGATGTGAGTCTTTTATTAATTTACCATTATATAACTATTAGTTTATATTTTCAATAAAAATATGAAAAATAAATCATAGAGAATATATTCAAATATATGTATAATATAAATACATATCCAAGCTTTCTTATTCGAGATGAATATCATTAAATATATCAATTTAAAAAAGGAAACCAAAATTACAATAAGGAAATAAGAAGTTTCAAATAAATTAAAAAAAAACTTTAAAAATTATGGTATAAAAAATCTAAAAAGGTGTGGTGCTGACACGTAGGACTAAAATGTTCATCTTTTAATATATTGAAGATTCACTAGTCACATCCGAATGTTGCTTATTGATGGATTTGTTCATACAATATTTTTACAGACTTACATGTACATGGATTTTTTTTACTAACTATTTCACATGTTTCAAAATTAGAATTTAAAGATTGATCTTCGACATGTGAAGCTATTTCTCAAAAAAATATTAACAGTGAAGATGTAGAAGTTGGCTGAGAAGGACGACTCAAATAACTAGACCTTTTTATTTTTTGGTTATTCCATTTTGTATTAATTTCATATTCCTTTTTATCTTTTGGTTGCCCCGTTTTTGGATTAACTTTCATAATGCATAATTATGGGAACAATGTTTATATTATGTTCAATTGTTTATGTTTAGGTTCACATTTCTTTCTTGTGTTTCTCAACTTTTTAATGTTTTATTTGATGTTTACTAAAACTTCGTACGCTAAATGTGAAAATAAACTATTTATCATATGTGTTAACTATGAAAAATATCTATAAATCATGCATATAAACAGTAAATCATGCACGTGAACTGTGAACGGTGAAAGTGGATTGTGAATTATGCACGTAATCTATGAAACATGCAAGTGAATTGTAAACCATATAACTGTGAATCATACACGTAAATTATGAATCATACACATGACTTATGAATTATATACGTGAATTGTGAATCATACACTAACAGACAAAAACCATATTTTATAAGTAAAACCAGAGTGAGCACATAAATATGGTATTTTATAAAATAGTGAATTTTATGACTTGACAAAGTACTCTATAACCAATTCATAAAAATTATTCACATAGTTACATAGCTTGCAAACTAGTCCAACATGGCCTAACTGATGTCTTGATGTCAGAGTCGTCCTTGTCTGCCAACTTCGTGAGCTTAACAGTTAATAGTCACTTGAGAAATGATTTCCTACTACTAAGATCAACCTTGAACTCCAATTATAAAACAAGTGTGAGAACGTTAGAAAACAATATTATCTACATACAAAGTTTTAAATATGCCACAACATACCGAGACTATTAATCAAATCGCCGAATGTAACTTAAGTTTATATGGCAAAACATAAAAAGTAAAAAAAAATTGAGGTGATGTTTTGTAATAACTTGATGATATTATATATACATGTAATATTTTGATAATGAATATACTTGGTGAATCATGAATCCATCAATCAACTCATACTAGACTGGTGAATGCATATTACTCATGATGCATGGTGACTATGAATTGTGAATAACTTATGTCCTACATGAATGATATGTGATCAATGGATATATTTATGCGAACAAGAAATACAATTTAGTGAATAATGATTGCAATTTATGAATAACAAATATCTACGTTTGTACACATAACTAAATGCCTATAAGATCTCAAATAAACCGACAAACAAAAGATGATTGTAAAGACCAAGGGCCTGATTGGTTGCAGCTGTGGCTTTTGTTTTTTTGCTGTAGAAATTTGGCTGTAGGTTTTGTTGCTGTGGCTTTAGTTTTTGTTGCTGTGAGATTTTTGGCTGTAGAATTTTGGCTGTAACTTTTAAAAATGAAAGCATGATTGGACAACTTTGTGTTGTAGGTTATTTTTTATGTTTAATCTTAAAAATTAATATTGGCGGACAAAATAAATAACAAAAAATTAATCATGAAAAACTAAAATTAATTAGAGAGATATAAAAATAATCACATTACATTATTATATTTATACGATATATATATATGTATCACTCATTTTAATATGTCTATGATAATATAAAATGCACTATATATATATATGTATAGACATATTATTTTTATATAATGCATTTATAAGAAATTAAGAATGTATATACGATTGTGTACACGTTATATTTGAGTATGAACAAAATTAATGATTATTATATACCTAACAATCTAATAAATTATATATATAACCTCATAAAATACATGTGGGTCGTATTTTGTTGTTGGCATAAAGTCATTTTTGCTACGTTATAATTTAAAAAATATTTTCGGAAAAAAATACATGGATAAATAAAAACAAATATATAGAAAAAAATAAATCGAGAAGAAAAGAGGAGAGAGGAGAGAGGGAAAGCAAAAAAGTAAGTGCTTTGAAAAATTGGCTTTCTATAGCCAAAAATAAATAAAATCCAGTATTTTGGCTGTGAGAAAAAATAGGAAATCTACAGCTTGATTGGTTTCACTTTATTGCTGTAGAAATATATTTGGCTGTAGAAAGCTTATATTTGGCTGTAGAAAGCTTCTACAGCAGTAACCAATCATGCCCCAAATCTAAGTTAAATTTTCAAATAAAAAAATCATGTACATAAAGACATGATTGATATAAACAAAAGATGACCTCCAAAAATTCTACATCTAAATACTGTTTCTGAATCAAAGAAAAAGTTTCTTTTGCGAGATTAACACAATAATAATAATGAGACAAAAAAATCCACGCACCACGAATACCCAAAATCTATTACCTTCGCAAATACCCAAAATCTGATACTTTTATGGCATAAATAAACTGAGAAAAGTAAGGTCAAACAAGTTTTATGAGAAAATTCTCAAAATGGTACCTTGCTAATTGAGAATCGACATAGATGCTTTGGCCGCCTGAGTTTCTTTCTCAAATCTCCTGAGACTCGCTTGAGAGTCCTCAAAACATATGTAAAAATCGTCTACGAACATGACGACTGCAAGACCTAGCGATGGGTTGTTTTGTTTTGAGGGATATTAGGGTTAGATATATTTGAATTACTATAAAAAATTAATTTTATGATTATAAAAAAATTAAATTAAATTATAAAATTATGTATGCAAATAAGGGGTGTAATTGTCATTTTCTATGGATAAAATACCTTATAACCAATTCAAGTACCTATTTTCCAAACTACAAAACTTTTTAATATCTATGTAGCCAATTTTCTTCTTTTTTTTGTTTGCTTTATTATTTTTGTCGAATTATCCGAAAATATGCAAAAGATATAATCAACTATTGGTTTAATATTAATAAAATTTGATTATATTTTAATAAATTTAAGGGAAAACAACCTTTAAATACCCAAACTTCTTAACTTTTGCTCGTTTAATACACGAACTTGCTTTGTTGTTATATTAATTCTCATACTTTCAGTCGTTGCCATTTTAATTCCCAAAAAATTTGAAATTGTAATTTTATCTAATTTCCATTAGTCGTCTTAAAAGTTCTGCTAGATAAATAGCTTTTAATTTTTCCTATTTTACCCTCATTGTTTACTACTTTCTTGTTCTTCTCCTCCGTAAAAGATCATCTCTCCTCCGTCTTCCTACGTTGCAACAAACACCAATAGAGGCAACTCTTCTATTGCCCCTAATTGTGAGAAGGAAAATCTCCTATGGGCTCACTAAATCTCTTATGCCACCAATTCATTAACTCAAACTTGATTGGACGAAATTACCCTTAATGAGTGAGTAAAAAAATCTAGTTTGAACCAAATTAATTGATATCGATATGGTTCTGGTTTGAATCTCATAGTTTTTAATTTCAATCAATTAAGAAAATCAGAAATTAAAACAAACAAAAAAAATCTTGAACGCGAGACATTCATCGTCTCCTCCCAGCTCGCCATCGTCTCCTCCCAGCGCCTCTTCTCCGGCGACGCCGTCGGACTTCAACGTCTCCATCGACGAGCATTTCTGCGTGGCAGGTCGGAATGCAGGTTAATCCTTCTTCTCTCACGCGTGAGCTACATCTATCGATAGA
The DNA here is from genome assembly GCA_900406375.1 of Iberis amara. Classification (NCBI taxonomy): domain Eukaryota; kingdom Viridiplantae; phylum Streptophyta; class Magnoliopsida; order Brassicales; family Brassicaceae; genus Iberis; species Iberis amara. The sequence continues at coordinate 8,488 of OVAV01003226.1, forward strand.
AATTGTATTTAGGGTTTGTAATTGGATTTGATGATTTTGTCTCATTTGGGTGCAAATTGATGCTTGCTATACAATTCAAGAATGTGGTTGAATGTATGGGATTGAATTGTGAGTAGGTTTACAATATATGAGATGAATGAGTTTAACTCCTAGATATCTCAATCGTTACCCGAAACCAAGAACCCCAATTGTATAGGTAAAACTAAGTATAACTAGTAGAACTAATAACTGTAATATACTAGGTAAAACTAGGTATGATTGTAGATAACTGGGTAGAACTAAGAACAAGTAGAATAGCAAGAAATTTATGTTGTTGTTTTGAGCAGGATACAATGGCAAAACACGTGAGCATACATTTAAAATTCAAAGGACGCATGTATTGGGTCTCAGTAAGCTTCAAGAATTTATCGATTTCAATCGAGTTACAAGTCGTGTTGTTTGCTATTACAAGTCCGATTGGCACCGTTTCCAGTGTCGTACGCAAGGTGAATTTATCGATTTCAATCGAGTTACAAGTCGTGTTGTTTGCTATTATTTCCGATTGTTTTGTGTAGGATTGTTTTATCTTGTGAGTTGGTTTTGAAGGTTGTTGAATCGTTCTTGCTTGAGATTAGAGTCTTAATCTTGATTTCTTGAAACGTTAAGGTTGCTGGAGTTCCTGGAGTTACAGAAGAGTTATCTGAGGCTAGACAATCTGCACTTGCTCTGGATAAAAGTAAATCAGATGAAGAACATATGCTTTATAGTTGTGGAATCTGTGGTAAAGGTTATTGGAGTTCTAAGGCTCATGAGCAGCATCTTAAGGCTAGGAAACATGGATCATCATTCAGGTCAAGAGAAATTTCATTTGTCTGTACTGCAATGAACTGTGCCGTCCATTCAGTAGCTTAGAAGTTGTAAAGAAGCATACAGAAGAAAAAAAAATTATAACATGTACTCTTATACATTCGACGTAAAAAGACACAAAACAAAAGGCGACCAAGGCAAAATTTCGGTTTCAGTCATCTGTTGTTTGGATCGCATCGTTATCCAAGTAAATAATTGTGTTGTAAAACTATGATTGTGTTGTAAAACTATGAAATACTATGGCTTACTATTTTTTTGATTTAATTTATGTTAGTTCATTGATTGAGTATTTGAAAGTAAATTAATATTCAACTTTTAATATAACACATACTCTTATACATTCCATTGATTAGTGAAAATAACATTTATATAAAAAACTAATAGTCAAAATAACTAAAAATAACTCCTTGTTTCATATTTTTCTTATACATTCTATTGTCTTCACAAGAACACTTTCTTAGTAAGAACAACTTCTAAAGGACTATTCTATAAAATGATGATTTCAAACATATTAATATTATAAGGTAATGCACTAATCACATATGTGTACATGGTAATGCCGAAAACTGAAAAGTAAAACTACCAAAACAAATTAATATTATAGGTAAAACTAAAAACATTTGAAATCACAAAAAGTATAACTATGAAGAAGATTGGTAAAACTAAAAANTATAACTAACTGTTATTTTCGAAGGGAAAAAGTAGATTCTTTGGTCAACTAAGCAGATTTCTTGGCCAACTAAGCAGATTCCTTGTTCAAAAAGCAGATTCTTTGGTCAAAAAAGCAAGACTACCTC
>OVAV01003227.1:0-10129 GCA_900406375.1 Iberis amara
AGATGTGGCGCATTCTCAATGAGCTGTTTACGCTCCTCAAGTGCGTGAAATACAAGCTTTAGCTGCCCATAATCAAGATTGAAAACAGCTTTCTCCAAGTACCTAACTCCTAATTAAGAACAGTGTAAACAAACACTAAATCAAATAGTGTTCTAAATACATTAACGTCCTAACTGTAATGCATATCCTTAACATTATGTTCTTTCAACTTTTGAAGTTCTTCAACCATTTCTCCGTAAATCCAAACATTGTTCATAACAGATTGAAATTGGGAGACATTACCAATTTTCCAATGCCTTAAATCTAATTCTGTCAATTGAATAACAAAGGATCGCGAGCGCCAAATGGACGATCATATCTTTCAATTGCAAATGGTAAACCAAGAATTTGTTCCATAATGATACTAGCTACATCCTATGATTCAGAGGATTCTTATCCGAAATTCGAATGCCCAACGCAACATACAAACGACAANGATTACCTCCATGAATTAGCTTTGTTGATCGCGAAGATGTACCGGAGGAGAAATCCTCTCGCTCTATCAGACCAACACGAAGGCCACGAGTAGCAGCGTCTAAAGCAACTCCAGAACCAGTGGCTCCACCGCCAATGACGAGTACATCAAGCGGATTAGAGGAGTTAGCTCCAATCAGAACAGACTCTTGTACAGATCGAGACGGTACAGAAGCGTTGGGATCACCGATCCTACGCCTCAATGAATCTAGAAGAGGACCGCCTCTATCGCTGGAGGCAACCGACGGTGCCAGGAAAACAGCACCACCGGAAGCAGCAGCAACAACGGCAGCTCCGATAGCTAAACGGCGAATTGAAGCGACCGACATGGAGTATGGGAGATTCAGACTTGGCTGAAGAAGATTGCGTTGGGAAGCGAGAAGGCGATCATCGGAAGATATTTGTGAATGTAATCAGAAAATGATATGGAAACAACAACGTCACTGTAAATGGGTAATTTTCATTCGAATTACTCTTTTACCCTCTAAGCTTAACTAGAAAGTAAATGGAGGCGGGATGTTTTAGTCATTGATTTAATATAGAGTTCCGAGTTTTAAGGAAAGTTCGGGTTGACTTTTCTATATAATATTTCTTCTGCTAAGTATGTTTTAGGAACAAAAAAACGGGTCGAATCAGTAAACAAATCAAAAATCGGAAAACCTATCAAATTATTTAAAATGTGGATTACTTGTTTAAGATGATATTATTGTTTATTTATAATTTAGACTATGTATTAAACTATTGAAATAGTTTTAATTTTAATTTATTTATTAATATTTTTAGTTTTTACCAAACGGGATAATATTAAGTATTTTGATAACTATTTGTGTTTTTAATATTATAAATTTATAATATATATTCATACTATTAAAATAAAATATTATAAAACTCGGTTGATCATGATCAAGCCGTATTGATGAATGATGCTATGATTCTAGAACTTCTTCAATTCAGTTGCTGATCCAATTTTTAAATCGTTGGATAAGAGGCACCTATGTTTAAAAAAAATATCGATAACGAGTTGATCTAGTATCATAAATTTTATAAATAAAATTGAATACATATATGAAGGAATGAATCAATGTAATTATGTAAAGTGTATAATTCTACTTATGGAAAACCTAGTAGACTGCTAAAGTCTCGTTGTATATATATACATTGTGTAACCTGTACATTGATAATAAGAAGAACATTCTCTATAACATAAGCATAACAAGTGGCCGTAATTGATCTATTATCTATTAACAAGACAATAAAGGTAAGAACAAAAAGTTTCATAAATTCTCATGGTAAACAAAAATCAAGTAGTTTAGTGGTTGACTGGTTTGTGATATCTTTTTACCATATTAAAAATTAAGTATAGTCAGAGCATACGATATTTTTTATCATAAATTCTATTAATTAATTGAAAAATAATATTCGAGTATGCTCGTTTATTCTACACCCTGCTTTGATGAACTAGCTGGAAATTTTCAAAATAAGACAGAATGCTTGCAAGTTCTGATAGCTGAGCAGCAAATGCAGGTCGGTCCGCATGTTGCTTTATCATGTGAACTAATTCTTTGGAGTCTAAAAATGAAAATGGAACATAAACTTTTTTCTTTGCCGAACATTTCATAGCCCATATCAAACTTAGAAATTCGACATGTAGTAAAAAGGCTTCTCGTCTAACGCCCGGAAAAACCCATTGATACTAAATTTGTAACCCGATAAAAAATCAACTTAGATAAAAGCTTATTTAGCCAAGTTAGAAAAGAGTATGCTCGGCTAAGCTAGCTCGAGAGAAGTGAGCTCGATGGAGATTGAGCTTCAAAGAGAAGTGTTTGGGCCCATTAACGACATCAAGCTTAGAGTTAGGCCTATTAAAGGTAAATAGATGATTCTATAGAGTATAAATACACATGTAATCCAATTGTTAAAGTCATATATAATATTTTACACTTAATAAAACTCACATATCAAAGTTTGACCTAATTTTTATTAGCTCAACCCTTGGTTCAATAATGTATGTTGTTTCATCTTGAACCTGTAATATCTTAAACCATTTGTGAGGTAACTTGTTTTCTTAAACCATTTGTCAAGTTACTTTTTTGTGGCCTTATTATGTAACATGAGATGGGAAACTTTAAAGGCAATACTAGTTTTGCCTGATTGTTGAGATCTGGAGTTTCTAATTATGTCCCATCTATACAATTTTGCCAGATGTTACTTTGTTGATTCCTTCGTTGTGAGCTTCTCGATATCCATCAGAATCCAACATTTGTTGTTGAATCACATATCATTATCGGCATTCCAGATATATCATATGATCTACGAGAAATTTCTTAGTACTTCCATATATGATAAATTGTCTATAGTGAGTGTTTTCGTACATATTTTTTGAAGGAAAAGCATATAATGACGTCGGTATTTGTGATAGTGTCCAACATTAAATCGCCGGGGACTAGTGAAAAATATGATTAGTAGATTTGTTGTCTCCAGCACATCTTGAACATAATACATCTACTAGTAGTTTGCGTATAGCTTATTAAATGCTAAAACATAGGATAATGTTTACCATAAAATTATCATAGCTTATTTAAGAGTCGGTATCTTTCAAATACTTTTAGAAAATTCTGTAACAATTAAGGAGGAAACAATTACTCGATGTTTATTTGTCTTCTGGCTTTCCAAACGTGGGCTCTTTCACCAATCCTGACCCTCTCATGTGTCTTCCCATCGTCTAATTTACTAGAGAATATTCATTTCCTTTTCTCCCAAGGTAACAGTGATCGTGGTACACATGTGATTAAAGATGAGTACCTATGGATTCTCTGGTATAACTGGAAGGCAAGGAATGAAAAATTGTTTAATGAGAGAATTTGGGATCCACCAGATGTTCTATATCTCGCTTCAAAAGAGGCCTCATATTGGAGTTATGCACACCATAATATTCATCGCCCTCTGGTCTCCGACACGGGTGGGGGGGGGGGGGGGGGGNGGGGGGAGGGGGTAGCAAAGCTTCCTCGCGATCTGCCAATTGGTGTAAACACTTGTTTTGTTGATGGTTCATGGAAACAGGAAGATTCAATTTGCGGGCTAGGATGGATATTTAACGGACCAACGGGTAAATTAATGATTATGGGATCCAGGGGTGTCTTTCGGAGCATCTCTCATCTCCATGTGGAACTTCTAAGTTTACTCTGGGCTATGCAGAGTATGCTAAATCTGAATTGCCAATGCAATATTTTCTTCACTGACTCCGAAGAGTTACTCTCCATGCTTTCCACTCCTTCAGACTGGCCGGCCTTCGCTTCAGAATTGAAAGATGTGGAAAATTACAGACGACGATATCCAGAGGTGAAGTTCAACCACTGCCCGCGTCTAATGAATAGGCATGCTGATTTTCTTGCCTGTGCAGCTCGGAAGCGCAATCGAAGTTTCACGTTTGTTGGCTCTGATTTACTTTTATGGATGACCAGAGACTCTTCTATTGTTTTCCAATTTTATAGTTCTTCTTTTGTATTTGGTGACAAAAAAAAAATTATGTAACAGAACAAAAAAACACCAAATCAGATTTTAAAGTTGACAAAATAAAAAATCATAAAAATTAAAACCAACCTCTTGAAATAAAATTCTTTCGTCGTCTTTTGCATTAATGATAAACGAAAGATTACAAAAACGAAAAGCAATAAAGTACGTGAATTTCAACTGTCTAAATTCAAATTTTTTAAAAAACATAACCCGAACCTATGAATCAAAGATAAAACACATAAAACTACACGTAAAGATAAAATAAAAGCAAAAAAGAAGAAAAAACCGAACATGAGAATGATTCTTAGATGCGTCAAGACGTAAAGCTACTCAAGGTAACAAAGGTGCATAGTCCCACTTCATTCAAATTGATAGCTCCAAAAAATACCAAAACAAACGGCCATGTATAAACCTTTTTCACAATTTTTTCACTTGATTAAGATTAACGAAAAAGTTTGGATACAAACTAAACAAAATTAAACTACGTTCGAAACAGATACGGGAGACAAAGCCGACAGGCAAACAACCTCCAAAGCCAAAAGCCCAAACAAAGGAAGCATAATACAACCAAGGTCAAACTAGAAATGGCTACAAAACTTAACCACAATCAGACTCAGAGAAAAGAAAAAAGGCTAAGATAAGCGATAAACAATGCTTTGAACAAGCACAAACACCATAACAGCCAGATCAGGAAAAGAAAATAACCAAAACAATCTGGCGTGTTCTCCTATTATGATTCAGAAAATTACCTTATTGACGAAGAACAAAACAACTCCATCGGCAAAAGGATCCACCAATATAGGAAAGAAATCTACGGAACACCGGATAAACGCGACGGAGACCGATCAGGAATAAACTCGCACAAAGAGATGCCAATGAAGATAAAGACCTTAGACCGGTCTAAAGGATAGAAACAAGGAGCGACACTACCAAAACCAGGAAACCTTAAACCGAAAACGGCAAAAGAAACGACCAAATCCAGGTAGATAAAACGACGGTCGAAACGGAAATACCAAACCCAAAACATAGAAAACCACTAGCTTAAACTCAAACACCAACCCCCCCCCCCAAACCTGAAGGGACACAACAACAAAACCGCTACCAACCCGCTAACAAAGGACTTGGAAAAAAAAGCAAGAAAACAACAGAACAAACGACCCCCACAACCACAACCATCCATTAACCACAAACCAAAAACCAGAAAGCCCGAGTCTCACCTCCCCGGAACCTCTTGAAATGACTTTATAATTATTAATTTTTAAAAGATGTAACAAAAGAAAGAGATAATAAGGTATATTATCTGAATTTTAATAAAAGGGAAGTGACAGTTTGGGGGAAAATTAGCAGAAGAATATGAAAGCGATTTCAGACTTCCATGCTTCGCCTCTTTTGTCTCTCATTCTTCAATAATCCCTTCCTCCTTTCTTCCTCTCACTCACTCCCTTTGAGTTTCCCACAACAATGGTCGTTATCTTCTCCTCTGTCCCAAAAAAGGACTCTCCTGTTTCATCTTCTGCGTTTTATGTTTGCGTGAACGAGAAAACAACATCGCTCATCATCTAAGAAATATCTTCTTAAACATTGAAATCGAAAGGTGATCAAATTTGATTTACAACCTAATTCCAATTCTTAGAAATTGATAGATCCTTCAATTTGCAGGAATTGATATGGTTACTGATAGTTACATGGATACGAGATCAAATTTAACAAGTGTGAATCGAGGATCCAATGTGGATCTCGATGATCATTACCAAAGAGAGCTCGAATCTTTGCTTCAACAACATCGAAATCAACAAACATTTGGCCGAGAACGAAACGGTAAGGATGTAAACAGAAGTGGAAGTGCTCATCCTACAGTGGAAGGTTTGTTAAGAGCAATGAATAATCAGTATTTAAACAACTCTGATTATACTAGAGATGTTGTTAGTAATGTTAGTACTAGCAGCAATGGTGTTGTTGAGCTTTTATCTGATGATGAGTTACGTTGGCACCCTGAGTATCTTTCTTATTACTATTCGAATGAACATTCAAATCCGAGATTACCTCCTCCGTTGTTGTCTAGAGAGGATTGGAGAGTTGCTCAAAGGTTTCATAATAGTGAGTATGTGTTTAATCATGTTGAGGAATGGAGGAAGAAGTGGTTCAAGTTGATAACTCTTCTTCATCTTCGCTCTTCTCGGTTCAGCCAGGGGTTCCAGTTGAACAAGCTGAGAATGATTTGATGAAACTGAGAAATGTTGTGACTAGAGTGAAGCAGCTAGATCAAGGAAGAGAGGAGTCGGCTGGGTGTATTGCGCTTGGACCGAGAAGGAAGAGTTTTACGGATATACTTCAGGTTTAATGTCTACACATTGATGCTTATATAAACTTGGTGTTTGAGTAGTTTTAGTTGATTGATTTGTAACTTTTACAGGAAGGAATTGAATGGGATGCAGCCTTATGTAGTCAACTATCTCGCCCTGCAAGTTGCAACACTTTCCGTGACATGAAAGATCTTGCTGCTTTGTCGAATTTCAGCGCATTACCATTCCTTGAATCAATACATTCTACAGCTCCAAATACTATTCTTGGATCCTCCATGAGTTCTCCAGTGCCAAGGCATAGAACTCCTGAATCACATCTAGTAGGGCGATCTCCGGCCACTGGTCTGCCTCCTATTGGTACCAGAGTCGGTCCTCTCGAGAAAAAGAATGCTTTTGGCACATCCACCACTACTGCTGAAGTCGCTGACACATTGTCAAAGTTGAACATGTCAGAGATGAGTCAAGTAGAAGGTAACCATATTCAGTCACAACTTCAGGTGGAATTGGAGAATCAATCTGATGTCATGCGTTTCATACCCAATGGTCACAAGAAGGCCTTGCGGCAACAGCATATTGTTACGACAGAGTCAAAAGATCACTCGTTTTCTGTAAATTATGGTGGAATTACGAATGGGTATGGAACAAATCTTGGTGCTTCTATGGTAGGTTCCCACGGACAGGTCAACATCCCAAAACGAACCTCCTCTTCAGCGAGTCTTTACTCAACTTCAGACCGTTCTAGATTAGGAAACTTCGGTTTCTCTGATGTCAATGCAAATATTAATGGAATAGACTTCTTAGCTGAGCACTATTCCCCTCAAGGTATCTCATTCTTAGACTCATTAATACAAATTCATATCGCCTTAGAGTGATTCAATAGGTTTAATTCGTTTGTTTCAGGGTCACATTTGACTGGGGAAATGGATAGACAAAGCTTGAATAGGTCTTCTGAGCTTCATTCTCCAGTTATGGACCCTCATTATAGCCAGTATCTGCATACGACATCAACTACTGGTGCACCAAGTGATCATCCTCTTCTTAGGAACAATTTTGGGACTTCAAATGGAGATACATCTAATGAATACCTTGCGATGTTACTTGCTCAAAACAGACACCAGTTGAGTAATCTCAGTGCTGCAAATTCTAGATTCTTTGAGAGTTCTTCATATGATCTTGGCAGCATGTATCAAGGAAACCATTTGCCTTCTCCTTCCAAGAATTCAAGACATCTCCAGAACATGCCAATGTCACAATTTGCCTCATTGATGAAAGGTCCTTTTGGAGGATCGTCCCGTGTAGCTACCGGAAGCACAGTAGAAACATCCTTACTAGAGGGATTCAAGAACAACAAGACAAGGTCTTTGGAGCTTTCAGACATAGTTGGTCATGCGATTGAGTTCAGGTATGTACTTTTCCTCCTTTTAGTATACTTCATTCAAGTTTACTCGTTCACCTTCTGTTTGGATTTCGCACCATATGCAGCATGGATCAGTACGGAAGTCGTTTTATTCAGCAAAAACTTGAAACCGCAACAGATGAAGAAAAGAACTTAATATTTTCTTAGATCTTTCCTTATGCTCTCACTTTAATGACAGATGTCTTTGGAAATTACGTCATTCAAAAGGTACAAGCGAGCTATAGCATCCAATTTGTTTCAAATGCACATGGCTAGATGTGTCGGTTCGCTCATATGTTTGTTTTAGTTTTTTGAGCATGGTACAAACAGACATCGAAAAGAACTCGCTGAACAAGTTACAGGTCATGTTCTGGCTCTTTCTCTTCAAATGTATGGCTGCAGAGTGATCCAAAAGGTACACAATTTGAAGAAATTGTTTCGATCCTTCTTCTTCTTTAGTCGTAACTCGTAAGGGTCATATATTATCTTGTTTCTGTAAAATTTGAGGCAGGCTTTAGAGGTGGTTGATTTGGAGCAGCAAGCTCAAATGGTGCAAGAGCTTGATGGATCTGTTATAAAATGTGTTCATGATCAGAACGGTAACCATGTGATTCAAAAGTGTATAGAGAGTCTTCCTCAAGATCGGATTCAGTTCATTATTTCCTCATTTTATGGGAAAGTTTTAGCTTTATCAACACACCCTTATGGATGTCGTGTAATCCAGGTTCGATCATACCTTAAGAGTTTCTTACTGATAAAATCAAATCTATAGTCTTTTCTCGTCCGCCATGACAATACTAGTTATGTGCATCTTAGAGGGTATTAGAGCATAGTGATGACAGAGAAACCGAAAGGATCATAATGGAAGAAATCATGAATTCAGTCTGCACTCTTGCGCAAGATCAGTATGGAAACTATGTTATTCAAGTAAGTTTCTAAATGTTTTGATATAAGCTTTTGCTTCATGAAAATGGACTAATCTTTGCTTCGACGATGTAGCATATCATACAACATGGTAAGCCTCATGAGCGGTCAGAGATTATCAATAAGCTTGCTGGGCAGATTGTGAAGATGAGTCAACAGAAGTTTGCTTCTAATGTCGTCGAAAAATGCTTAACATTTGGTGGTCCAGAGGTTCTTGTAAATGAAATGCTTGGTTCTACTGATGAAAAAGAGCTTCTTCAGGTCTGCAATCTAAACTTTATCTTTCGCAAACCTCTTCTGCAATGTCTCAAAAAGGTCTCAACTTACAATAGCTATTTGACAGGCGATGATGAAAGATCCATTTGGGAACTATGTAGTGCAAAAGGTTCTTGAAACATGCGATGATCGAAGTCTTACACTCATTCTTTCTCGTATCAAAGTCCATTTGAATGCATTGAAGAGATTCACTTATGGTAAACACATCGTTTCTCGGGTTGAGAAACTTATCACCACCGGAGGTAAACATATCTTTTCTTACGGGTGGGCATTCGGTTTTTTCGGTTCGGGTTGTTCAGTTTCCGATTTAGTCGGTTAGTAATTTTTTTTGCCGAATTGAACCGAACATAATTTTGGTTTGGTTCGGCACTCAGTTTTTTCGGTTCGATTTTCTTTTTTTAAATTAGGTTTTTTCGGTTCGATTTTCTTTTTTAAATTAGGTTTTTCGGTTCGGAAATCTTAAATATATATGGTTTGGATAATTTTCAGTTTATTCGGTTAATATTTTGCTAATATAAAATAAAATTATTCGGTTTATTATCACAGAACCAAACCGGACCGAAAACCGAACCAAAATTAATAATTCACCGATCGGTTTACTCTCATTTGAGTAAACCGAATTGAAACCGATGGTTTATTTGTTCGGTTAAAATGCACACACCTTTCTTTTCTCATTACAAGATAACAATTCACAGTCCTAGTCATGATTCATGAATCACTTTTATCTTTTACAGAGAGAAGAATTGGGCTCTCAACATCTCTAATTGCAAATGCTACTTCTTAACCATCAAAGTAAGTAAAACTTCAAGCTTCTTAACTTATAACACAACCAGAGAAAAGAGTGACACAATCTGATGACCAAAGCTCTTTGTACAGCCTAACTAAGGTTCATGTTATTATATATATTTTGCAAATAATTTGTAAATAAAATAGAGGTTTTAGATTTAAGTCAGTAAAATAAATGTATTTTTGGATTGATTTCAAACTGGCTTAAGTTTAAAATCTCCTTTTGGTTTGTGTAAAAGATAAAGCCTTTGCTGTTTTATTTATGTAAAGCAATGGCTTATTATAGAGGTCTTTATCTTTAACATAACAATGTATAAAATACCTTGCGGCTTTGCTCCCCAAGAATTGCTTTATTTTTTATTTAAAGCAGTAAAGTATTAAATTAAACATTTTACACCCCATATCATTCAACTTTGGA
>OVAV01003228.1:0-10126 GCA_900406375.1 Iberis amara
TATATATATAATATATAATGATACAAAAATATAGAAGAAAAAAAACTAAAGGAAAAGTTATCAAAATAAAATTTAAAGAACACTAGTAGCAAGACAATAGACAAATTCCATAAGGAGTAGCTCAAATTTGCGTGCAACAAAAACACAAGCCAAAGTTATCCACTTCTACGAAAACAAACACCTTTTAGCTAGACATCATCACATTATCGATAGATTGAAGAGCTTGGTTTGCAAAAAACCTAACATCAACATCTGGATCCTCGCTTAGCTCCACAAGCCCTGGACGAATCGTCTTCTCTACAACCTATATTATCATATTTCATAAGTATGAACTTAATGGAGTTCGCTAATTACTGATTAGATATATCATATATTCACTTACAGATTGATCCACTATTGGAATGAGGGATTGAAGCACTTTCGCAACATTGAATTTGATGTTAGGAACTCTGGTACAGTGCAAAGAAAAAACTTATTTCAACACGCTTCAAGTTAAACATGATATTTTACTAGGACTGGACAAAAAAACCAAACCGAACCGAACCGTAATTAAGTGATTCTGGTCGGTTTCGGTTTTACTTAATAACCCGTTAGGTTAGAATAAAAAAACTATTTCGATTTCGGTTAAAAACAGTAAAACCATTCGGGTTTTTCGGTTTTCAAATTAACTATATAAGAAAATTAGTTAGAATTTTAAAGTAAAGAAAGAATCATTTTAATTCACATACACACAACATATATATTCAAACATTCTTAACGACTTTTCATTGATTTGATTTGGATATTTAGACTTTATTTGAACTAATAACGTTTTTTATTATTTTCGTATGCAAATTTTTTATTTAGTATTGGTTGTAGTGCCTTATATTTCACATATAAAGCTGAAACTAAAACCCAAAACGAACTAAACTGATTTTTCTTAAGGTCTTTTATAGTTTCTTTTTTTAAAAACGTTTAAACCGTAAACCGAAGAAACCAAACCGTAACCGGACCTTAAACCGAATGGTTTTAGTTTTGATAAAACTGGAAAACCGAAAAAACCTAACTGAAACCGAACCGTAAACCGGAATCCCCAACCCTATATTTGACTGAGAACTTGCCTATCTTTAGATGCAGTCATTACTACAGGCAAGAGCTTAGAGCATGTGATCTCTGACCCCATTACCGGCGCAAGAAGAGAAACCGCTCTTAAAATGGTCATTCGGTATAGATAGTGAGGGTTGTTAATCATCTCAAGGACCTGGGTATTAATGAAAAAATAATAGATTGGATCCAAGAAGATAGATACTGATTCTTTTTTGAAGTTGCAAGGATTTTATAACAAACCTGAGGAACAATATGTTGCATTGCCCACTCAGGACCAAATTCTTCAGCAAGTCTCTTGAGGTTGTTTGCCGCAGCATCGCGGATTGAGTGAACCTAATCAGAGTCTCAATTTTTATGAACTCAAAGTGAATTGTTGTATTATCTGAGTAAAGGTAAGAGAGAAAAAGTGAAACCTTGTCTTGTAACCATTGCATGCAAAGAGCGCCAAGCTTATCATCAAAGAAGCCAACACCTAATTGACTTGCCAACAAAGGAATATATTCAATTATAGCAAGTCTTACTCTCCAGTGTCTATCTTCAGCAAGTTCCACAATTGCTGGCAACAAGGATTGTGATAGTAGATCAATCCCAATAACCTGCCCAAATTTACAATAATACTGAGATCATCAACTGAAAATGGATTGTGTAGCTCAGTTTGCTGATAACAAACCTGATTGACTTGGTCGAGTTTGCTGATAATGTTCAAACGTACATCCGGAAACTCATCTTTCAATAGTGAAAGAAATATTGGAAGGAGATGCTCAATTGTTGCTTCCTGCAACGAAAAATCATTGTCAAGTAAAATCTAATGCCGGGCACGGTAATAGGCACTTTCCAGACATAAACAACCAAAATCTATTTATTTTTTAGATAAAAGTGAACATGGTACACATGGCTTCAAACAACAGGACGACAAGAGGGATACACAGAATCGTAATTATTAAGATGCTAGAATTGATTTGAGCAATATGAACATCTACCATCGTGTTCAAACCGATACATTTATGTTTGCAAACTCTTACCTTACCCAAGACTGGAGCCATTCCCATTATAACTGAGGCCAATGCAGATCTGACATGCTGAGAAGAGTCTGATGATAGCTCCTACAGGTAAATTTTAAAAAGAACTATCACTGATGCGCAACACAAACTACACATCAACGGACTTGATAATAATATGAGGGTTTTCTTAAACATGTGTACCTTCACACATGGGAGAATGTGCTGGATAGCAAGCTCAGGGTTTAGAATCCGACAAAACTTAGTAACTTTTCCAGCAGCTGCTATGCGTACTTCAGCCTCGTTATCACGAAGTAGACGCACATATGCAGGCACCAAGTCCGCCCTTAATATAGAAGGCACAATAAGTTACTAATACCTTTGAAAGGATAATTCCATGGTCCATTTATAAATGCATATTATCCCCTAAATTTCAGGAATCAGGAATTATATAAACACTATCCAAAGCGTTCTTACCTAGTAGGCTCAGGTCCCACCGCTTCACAAAGCTCATAGAGCTGATTTGCAACCATATAGCGGACACGCCAGGACTTATCCTGCTCAGTGAATAAGTACCAAGAATAATCATATCAAAACTGTTGCTTTTCCAAGGATTAACAACATAAAGGCCTACTTAAATTTTACACACATAACCACCTGCGAGAAACTAACAATCACAGGAAGAATGTGTGCGACACAATCCTGGGGCTCCAACAACTTCCCAAGAGCAGCACAACCCTCAACAGCCAATAGTCTAACAGAATCTTGATCTGAAATGAAAGAAAAGATAGAAAATTTTGTAAGATAGTTGAAGTGATGCACGGACAATGATTCGATGAATACATGAGTGACAAGAAAAGCCAGAGTGTGAACCATATCAGAAAGAAAATACCATCTTGAGTAAGATCCTCAAACATGGACATAATGTCTGTCTTCAGATGCGCTGATTCAATTGTAGCAGCAAATTTCCCCAGATTGGTTGCTGCAGCTCTCCGCACCATCGGCATATCATCTTGACAGAGCTGGCTATAAATTGATCTTAACTCGGTCTTCAACATATCTGGGGCGCTTGGGTATGCAATATGGAAAACCCCACAAGCGGATACTCTGGCTGTGAACCACTCACCAGCTGCAAGGCGCTGTTAAAAAGAAGAGGAGATCTTCAGTATATTCTTATTTCACTAAAACATTATGCAATGTGGGCACTTTGGTTCCTACAAATATGGAAGAACAGATGCACAACTGCAAACACTTTTGACAGCCTAGATTAATCAGAATGGACAGAATCTTCAACCTAGCGGTTTCTGATTCCCCTTGAGACTAAAAAGTGAAGGCTGAACAATGGGCAGAAATAAATTGCCAATTCCAAAATTCTGGGAAACAAACAGCCCAAAAATGATTTTCCTAGATTTACAGTAAATTTCATAAGACTAATTAAGCCACCTGAAAAATATCAAAAGTTAAATATGAAGATGACAAATACTGTGAAACCAAGACTTGTGCTCCTTGTCTAACCTTGACCAATGGTATGAAATGATCAACCAAGTCGCTCTCCCTCATCTGTGAACCAACTCTGCAAAGAGACTCCACAGCTTTCTCCCTCACACAAGTTTCTTCAACTGTTGAGAGAGTTTCCAGGGGAGGAAGCAGAACATGTGCATGCTCAACGCCTCCAACATAAGGAATAAAAACTCCTAATTCTTCAGCCATTGCCAGTAACACCTCATCATCATCATCATTGTTTTCACTAAGAAAAGGGATCAACTCCTTTCGAGTCCTCTCCTCTCCAAGAGCACGGGCAATTGTAGAAAGCCTTCTAATAGAATTCAATCTAAGCTGGATATCATCGTTTTTCAGCTCATCTATAAGCACGGCAATAGGGTATAATGGCTCATCTATCGTCGACATCTTGTCCAAAATTTAATTCCAACCTTTAACGAACCACATTAAAAAAAAAATAATAATAATAAGAAAAAAAAATCCATAAACATTTGGACTGTGACTTCAGAAAAATGTGCATGAGCTATACTTCACATAAATGTCGTGAGAAATCTATACAGCCCGAAAATGCGTGAACTTCAGAGTTATGGTCATGCACCCTCTATGATTAGATAGATATCGTTAATTATTCTCGAACTCTGATTATAATCCAAATGAAAGCACGAGAAGAACCTAACCTAGATCTCAGTCACAAGTAAAAGTTCCCCAGAAAAGATTCTTAGGAGATGATAAACTAGGCGAATATATTTCTTCTGTACCAAAAAAGATTGCAATAATTCCACAATCAAATATAACTAGAAACAGGAATTGGCTCAATTTCGTAAGGTTCCTTCCATTTTTTTCCGCAATCAAACGAAAATTTCGACCTAGAGACTAATAACCTTCAATTACTAAGAAAGAGACAGAAGATCTAAACAATACTAAGAAGAAAGATTCTCCTTATCTCTTGAAATTCTGAAATGATCAAAGATTTACCAATTATGACGCCTCCTGCTGCAAGTTCTTCAAGCGATTTACCGATCAGGAGAGAAAGACAAAGAGAGATTTTTTCAACGAGCATCTTCAAGCATTCATTAAAATGGGCCTCGATGAAAAAGGATTCTTGAAATGGGCTTTGTTCAATTAGTTATATTTTATTTTTTTACATTTTTCTACAGCTGAAAAAAGTTTCTAAAGAATCTACAACTCAATAAAACAAAGTATCAATGAAAAAGACAATTCCTTTATCTAGCTTTCTTCGCAAGTAAATCTGTTTTTCTTGTTCTATTTTCTATATTGATAGAGCAGTTGTAAATGGGAAGTAGTTTTGTAAACTCTAAAAGTTTTGGGGCAAAGACAAACCAATTCCAATGGTTCTGAAATCATATGTGTTAGATCTTTTAAATATGTGAAAAATATTCAACAATAACGCTTTCTTATGAACAGAGCAGTCCATAGCCCACAACAGACTGAGGAGTTTTGAATGAAGGGGAAAAGCCACTTCGAATACCAGGATGATCTCAAATATATGTTATCTTATCTTGTAACTGAAGTCATTTAAGGCCACTTGTCATGTCATTGCGTTTCCACGAGCCATCTATAAAGCAAACCATAGTATACTCCATGGATAGTTCCGAGTTGACCTTCCTAACTGTAGATACAATAATTTAATCCTTATGTGCTTGATGTCAATCTAGAACTCATCCATTCATACAGTTATAGATTGATAGGCAAAGACAAATCAAGCTTGTTTCACGAATGGATAATGTAGCTTTTCAAACTGTTGCAGAATTTAAAGAAGTCACGCCAGTTAATACTTACAATCCAGATCAAGCTTTAGTAGCTGCATACAACACAATGAGACCATCTCAGAGACCAATGTGTACTCACTGTGGCAAGCATGGACATACAGTGGAGAAGTGCTTTGTCAAACATGGTTTTCCACCAGGTTATAAACCCAACTATAAAGGATCTAAACCATGACAACAACTTAAATCCACAAATGTTAATGTCATTGCTAATATTACATCGCAAAGTGGATCTTCTGCATTATCTTCTCAACAAAATTAGAATCTAAATGTTCAAGGGTGGTAACAACATTAGTGTGAAATCATTCACACCTCAGCATATTCAGAGCCTGATTGCTCAATTCAATTCAACAATTCAGAATCAGAACCATGGAGTTCCAATTCCTCCAACTAATCATCCTGCAAGTATAACTGATATTGGTTTCATGGCCACAACAACTACTTCTGATAATGTTCCATTTCCCTCTACCATCCTTAAATACAAAAAACCACACTCTTACATTTCAAAATCATTGCCTTACATCTTTACAATTTGTTCTGCCAAATGATGCTTGTATAATAGATAGTGGAGCCTCTAGTAATGTATGCTTTGACAAAAATAGGTTTACAGATCTTGCACCTCTGTCAGATGTTACAATCTCTCTTCCTGATGATTCTAGAGTTCCAATTACACATATAGGCATTATTCGATTAACTGAGACATTAGTATTACATAATGTGTTACTAGTTCCTGGTTTTCAATTTAATATGATAAGTGTAAGTTGTCTCATTCAAACTCTATATTGTTCAACACATTTTTATAAACATTACTGTCTAATTCATGAACATACTCAGGACTTGATGATTGGTAGGGGTGATCTACAGAACAATCTTTATATTTTCCAGAATAAAAACCCCTCTAGTCCATTACTCTCAAGTTCTTTCTATGCTTGTGCATGTGGATGGAAATCTTTGACATCAAAGACTAGGCCATCCTTCTTTAATTGTTTTGCAAAAACTTTCTCCTGTTTTACATGGTTTTAAAAATATTACATATTTGCATTCTTGTTCTATTTGTCCTTTGGCAAAACAGAAAATATTGGCTTTCATTTCTCAAAATCATTTAGCAGCTAACCCTTTTTGATTTGATACATATGTATATTTTGGGTCTTTTCATATAGAATCTATTGAAGGTTTCAAGTATTTTCTTACATTGGTTGATGATTGTACTCGTGTGACTTGGATATACATGCTTAAAACAAAACATGATGTTTTGACAGGTTTCCAACATTTGTTAAGCTAGTGTTCACTCAGTTTCAAACAAAAATAAAAGCAACCTGAACTGATAATGCACCAGAATTAGCATTTACTGAGTTAGTTAAAGAGAATGGCATGCTTCATTATTTTCATGTGCATATACTCCCCAACAAAACTTTATAGTAGAACGCAAACATCAACATCTTCTTAACGTAGTTAGGTCTTTGTTATTTCAGTATAATATCCCATTACAATACTGGAGTGATTGTGTGATGACAGCTGCATTTCTCATTAATAGATTACCATCTTCTTTGCTAAATGATAAGTCTCCTCTTGAGTTGTTATTAGGGAAGAAACCAACTTATGATATGTTGAAAACATTTGGTTGTTTATGCTATATGTCGACTCATAACAAAGATAGGAATAAATTTACACCTAGAGTTTTGTCATGTATATTTATTGGATATCCTTTAAATTACAAAGGTTATAAAGTGCTTGATTTGCAATCTCATTCTATGTCAATATCTAGAAATGTTGTTTTCATGAAGATACTTTTCCATTCAAAACATCAGAATTATTGTCACATTTTATGGATATGTTTCCAAATCATGTTTTACCATTGCCTCATCCTTTACATTTTGTTGATACAATGCCTATTTCTGAGAACCAAACTGATTCAACATTAGTTGGCAATAGGACAATAACACGTTTAGACATAGATACTCAGCCACTAGATACAACTACTGACTCTAGGCCTGATTATGTTTCTGAGACTGTTACAATTGATCTGGGTGTTGGTTCTATAGCTTCATCTAGACCAAAGAGAACCACTAGAGCTCCTGATTATCTTATTGAGTATCATTATTCCCTTTTACACACATCTTCTTCACCTATTTCATCATCTTTGATCACAAATATTTCAACCTCACATCACAAAGCACCATAGCATTTGTTCTTTCCTATAATCATTTCACACCTTCTTTCCAGTCTGCTTTGAGTTTACAAACATAGGAAACAGAACCCAGGACATTTCTACAGGCCATGAAATCAGAAAAAGGAAGGCAGCAACAAATCAGGAATTTCATACTCTAGAACAAAATGGAACTTGGGAGGTGCACTCTTTACCATCTAGTAAACATGTGATAGGTTGTAAATGGATTTTTACCATCAAATACAATGATGATGGTATTGTAGAGCGTTATAAGGCTCGTTTAGTAGCTCAAGACTTTACCCAACAAGAGGGGATTGATTACTTGGATACTTTTTCACCAATGGCAAAATTAACCACTATAAAACTCTTGTTGAATCTGACTGCAATCAAAGGATGGACTTTAATTATTCAGATGGATGTTTCAAATGCATTTCTAAATGGAACATTAGAAGAAGAAGTATACATGCATTTGCCTCCTGGTTATACTCCCCCATCTGGTATGAATTTACCACCAAATCCAGTTTGTAGACTTCGTAAGTCGCTATATGGTCTCAAACAAGCATCACAATAGTGGTATAAACGTTTTTCTTCTGTTTTGATGGGGGCTAATTTCATACAATCACCTGCAGACAATACTTTGTTTGTCAAGTCTACATGATCATCTTTTAGTGTTGTGTTTGTCTATGTAGACGACATTTTGATAGCAAGCAATAACCAATATGCAATTACAGATTTACAGACTCTGTTACATTCTGAATTCAAGATTAAAGACTTGGGACCAGCAAGATTTTTCCTTGGTCTTGAGATAGCAAGATCTTCAAAAGAAATTTCAGTATGTCAAAGAAAGTATGCATTGAATTTGCTTGAAGATGCAGGTTTTCTTGATTGCGAGCCAAGTTTTATTCCAATGGATCCAAATTTACATATTACAAAGGATATGGGGACTCTATTACAGGAACCTACCACATATAGAGCTTTGATTGGTCAGTTATTATATTTCACAATCACGAGACCAGACATAACCTTTGCAGTTCATACTTTGAGCCAATTTCTTTCAGCTCCTAGATATGTCCCTTTACAGGCTTCTTATAAAGTCTTACGATATCTAAAGAATGATCCAGGACAAGGATTAATGTATCATTCTGGTAATGAGATATGTTGAAATGGGTTTGCTGATGCAGATTGGACAACCTGTAAGGAGACAAGGCGATCTGTTTCTGGTTATTGTGTATACTTAGGCAATTCTTTGATCTCATGGAAGTCTAAGAAACATGGAGTTGTGAGTAGAAGCAACACTGAAGCCGAATATATAAGCTTGGCTCTTGTCACTTGTGAGTTGATTTGGTTACAACAGTTGTTCAGGGACTTACATATAACTGTCACAACATCAGCCAAGTTGTGCTGTGATAATAAACCAGCAATTTACATTGCTACAAACCCAGTTTTTCATGAGAGGACAAAACACATAGAGGTGGATTATCACACCATTCGGGATCAACTCAAGAAAGGTAATTTGAAACTGTTACATGTTACAACAGATAACCAACATGATGATATTCTTACAAAGCCATTGTGACCAAAACCATTTTATTCTTTGCTCAAGAGAATGTCTCTTTCATGTATTTTTCTTCCTAATGCTTTAGATCAAAAGACTTGAGGGGGGTATATTAGATATATTGGTTTATTTATTAAACCGAGTTTAGATTAGAATGTTGGTTAAGAGTTGTTTAGTTCGTAAATGACTATTTTTTAGTTAGTTAATGACTGTTAAGAGAAGCTATATAAGCTTTTTCATCTTGTAGAGAGAGATTTAACAGATTGAATAAAGAATTTATTCTTATCTTCTTTGTATTCATTTTGTAATACTCATATCCCAATTTATTGTGTAGTTCCCAGATTTCATGTAATGTCAGCAATAGCCATCCTGAATCATATTGGTAGCTCTGATACTCAGGATCTTTTGAATATCATGAGGGGCTATCAATTCCCTAATCATATCAGTATTCCAAGAGCAAGAGCATCAACATATCTAAAAGCTTTCGGTCTTGATTGATTGAAGTGCAATAACTTCGGGCCATCGATGGAATTATATATTGAATTGATCATTATTTATAATAGAATTATATTAAAATTTAAAATGCATACCCAATGTAATAAACGACAAAAACAAAATGTGTGTATATTTTGTCACAAAATGTGTGTATATTTTGTCACAAAATGTGTATTTTTAGGGTGACAATTTTAATAATAATATGGCAAAAATATACTTGAGAGTAGAGATGGAATTATTATCCGGGATCCAAGATCTGATCCGGGATCCGCTCCGAAAATTAGAATACCCAAGGAGTCTAGATCCGAATATTAAAATTTTAAGGTCTAGATATCCAAATCCGAATTAGAATCCGGACCTATATATTAAATATATTCAATATATATATTATGACATTTATATATTTTTTAAAAGATATATTATGTTATTTTAATAAAGAATACTTTTAAATATTTTAATTTTTATTATTTTAAAATATATACATTTTTATTTTTTTTAAAATAAATTTAAATATAATTTTATAATTAGTTTTATATTT
>OVAV01003229.1:0-10123 GCA_900406375.1 Iberis amara
GTTGATGCGTCTACGCAATAATTAACAATGGTTTATACTACTTTTATGATTAAATAATAGCTTATAATAGTCAAAAATCAGATGAAAAAAACGAAATTTCATAGTAATTTGATTTACATATATTAATCAAGTGAACAAATAGTATAGACGAAGGCTTTGATTATCTTCTGTCTAATCATATGTTATATGAATTAAACAAGTGTTGATGTCCAAAAAAAAATAATTAAATAAGAGTTTTTGGGGATATTCTGATCTGGTAAAGCATAAAAAATAGGGATATTCTTATTGTTTGATACTTGCATGGCATATACTTCTCACAAACACCAACTCTTATATTAGTAAAATACCAAATTGTCCCTCAATACCAAATTAACATAAACAGAAGTCCTTTTACCAATGAAATAATGTCACAAGTTCATTCTACTTTCAAAATTTGGGTGCAAATATGTTATATGAAAAAGTATGTAATGTTTATAAATATTTTATTAAATCGAGTTAAAAATATTTAGGAGATAAAATTCAAGTTTTATTTTGATTTCAGACATAATTTATTCTATCAAAACTTACAAATGTTTAACGAAAAATTTATAAACTATACGATAAAACATAATCGATAATCAATTTTTGGAATATCCAAACAAAATAAAAAGTTCGGTCTTTAGTTTTATTTACTATAGTATTTATATATATAAATATCGAATCTCTAAACTACAAAAAAAATTAATTATATAGAAAAATTAATTTCAAATTTTTTAAAAAAATTATAACTTTTGTAAACGCATAAAACCAATTATATAGGGTATTTTAGGCAAAGCCTAAGGGTAAAATCGTCATTACAAACTTTGTCTGAAACAATGAAATAAAAACCTTGAGCTCTTGTCCAACTTGGAAACGATGTAACCAAGTTGCATATACACGGCAAAGTTAGACGGAAATAAACATATACCCTCGATCATCACCGTACACGTGTCATTAACATCACGTGTCATCATCTTAACAACACAACAAAATCACATTTGTTAAACCTAACGTCACGGAACCAATACCATTACCGTTGAATATAGTATTTGCCAGAGAGATTTCTAAACCTTAATTTAACCATAATTATTACTCCATCCGTTTCGAATTACTTGTGTTTTAGAGTTTTGCACACATATTAAGAAATATATGTTCTATAAAAACACCATTAAATATTCTAAATTAACCAATAAAAAAAACTCTCGCAATTATTCTATTGGTCAAAAAAGTCAAATTCATTTAATTTCTGCATCAAAAACCTAAAACGACACATATTTTGAAATAAAAATTTTTCTCCAGAACGACAACTAATATGAAACGGAAGGAGTATAATTTAACCATAAATGGGGAAGTGGCCTTGGTCTAGTGGCATTCATAAGTCCACATGACACAAGTAGCACCACCCCACCCGGAATCGAGTCCCCGTGTCTATGATAATGTAGAAATTGTCTGCTATTATGCAGGAACTGACTATTTGGCCGACCTGTTGTGGTCCAAATGGTGACAAAAAAAACCATAATTATTATAATAATAATGGTGAAATATATATATTAAACATAATGTGTATATATATATGAAGAATACCGGTCCTAAGACCAGGGGCGGTGGATGCATGTGCACCCAATTATTTTTTAAATTTTCTTTAATATTTTAATTAAAATTAAAATTATGCCCTTATATTTTGATAAATTTTCTATTAGTGCACTCATCTAAAAATCACTCTAGATTCACCTTTGCCTGAGGCCAAACAAAACAAGCACGAACTTATATTTTTATTATTTATTTAAGAATCAGTCCATTTTCAAAATTTTATTTTAAGAACCGGTCCATATTTTTCATTTTATATTACGGTCTTTAAAATCTCAAGATCGGCTCTGAGGAAGAAAAAAAAAATATATATTATTTTATATGGATAAGCATATATAATACACCAATATATATTGATCGCTTGAGTCTTGATTTTGTTTTGACATGCAATTTTATTAAACGATGTCGACGGAGAAATTGCTTGTTTCTAACGATGCTAAATCCGACGGTATAATCAAAAGGATCAAAACTTCCGGAGGTGATGTGGCCACGGCGGCGACGCCGTGTTCTAACGGCGGTGGATGTCAGATATTCGATGAGCTTCCAAAGGTGGTGATCGTCTCTGTTTCGCCACCAGACACCACCGATTTTAGTCCTTTACTTCTTTCTTACACCTTAGAGCTTCAATATAAACAAGTAAGTATATAATGTTGAATTGTTAATTTATATTTTGTGCTAGAAACTTATATATATTTTTTTATGAGATTTAGTTTCATGCAATGGATGTTAATTAATGATGCAAATATGCAATTTTATGTTTTTTGTTATTAATTAGTAACAATCTTATAATTATATGTTTTTGGTGAATGTTTTAAGTTCAAGTGGACATTACAAAAGAAAGCTTCTCAAGTTTTGTATCTACATTTTGCTTTGAAGAAACGTTTAATCATTGAAGAACTCCATGAGAAACAAGAACATGTAAGAAACAAATTCTTGAACTTGAAGAGTAGTGTTGTTACATATATGCTGCTTTTTATCCATACCAGAGTTTGGACATCATCACTTGTTATGCAAGTACAAAATCTCTCTTTTAATAGAGTTTGTGTTACTAGATCGATCTTTGGTAGTCTAGAGATCAAAATTGACAAAAAATTTTGTTTTTTAAGATTATGAGTTTTCAACTCAAACTAATTGGCAATGAAATGATTGACTTGTATCTCTTATATGTTACTTTTCGTCTTTTTATATTTTCGATATGAAATGTTATATCCTTAATATTATAAAACTCTAAAATTTCGGGTTTTTAAAGGTTAGGGAGTGGCTGCATAGCTTAGGGATCTTTGATCAAGGATCAGTTGTTCAAGATGACGAAGAACCCGATGATGGTGCACTTCCTCTACATTATACTGAAGATAGTGTCAAGAATAGGTGCCTTTCTAAAAGTCAGAAACCATTTTGGTTTTGAAGATTAGATTCAAAAATTGATGGCTAATGTTAATTGTGAGTTTCTTAAAAATGTTAATTTTCTATGTTGTGTAGGAACGTTCCTTCACGTGCAGCTTTGCCAATCATGTGTCCAACATTAGCCCGGTCAGAGATAATTGTAGACCGAGGAAGAACCGCAATGCAAGGCTACTTGAATTTATTTTTAGGGAACTTAGACATTGTAAACTCTAGAGAGGTTTGAGTTCTTCTTTCAATATCAATAAGTGACTTTTCTAGTTGGTTTTTTGTTATGTTTTTGAGTCACATTTGAAATGTACATACAGGTCTGTAAGTTCTTGGAAGTTTCTAGACTTTCGTTTTCTAGAGAGTACGGTTCGAAGATGAAAGAAGGATATGTTACAGTGGAGCATCTAGGGAAAGTCCCTGGGTCGGATAGTCGCCAATGTTGTCTTCCTTTTCTTTGTCTTGGCTGTTTCGGAACCAGCTGGACTAAGGTTTGGACAAATAAAACTCGAGTTTGTGTAATGTATCTTGATTCGGTTAAAAGATTTCGGTTTCTTGAATGTTTTCAGGTTTGGGCGGTTTTGAAACCGGGATTCTTGGCTTTACTAGAAGATCCATTAAGCGGAAAACTTCTAGATATAATGGTGTTCGATTCGTTGTGGCTTCAGGACAGTTCTGAGCAGCCGCATTTGGCTGAACAAGTGAAGGAACATAACCCGCTTCGGTATGGCTTTAAAGTGACAAGTGGAGACCAAACCATGAGGCTAAGAACTACAAGTTATGGTAAAGTTAAAGAATGGGTTAAGGCCGTGAACGAAGCTGGTTGGTACAATCCACACCGGTTTGATTCATTTGCTCCACCTAGAGGCTTAACATCAGATGGAAGTCAAGCTCAATGGTTCGTAGACGGTCACACTGCATTTGAAGCTATAGCATCTTCAATCCAAAATGCTAAAACAGAGGTTTCAATTTCTTTGCCTCAACTTGTTCTTAAGATTGATACGAAATTCTAAATTTAAAATACTTTTGTAGATATTCATGACCGGTTGGTGGTTATGTCCGGAGCTATATCTAAAACGTCCCTTTGAAGACAATCCGTCTTCGCGGCTCGATGCATTGCTAGAGACAAAAGCAAAACAAGGCGTCAAGGTATATGCTTAATAAGACTACATTTGTTATAACCATATGTACTAAAAAATTTTAAAAAATTTTGTTACAGATTTATATTCTATTGTATAAAGAAGTTCAAATTGCGCTGAAAATCAACAGTATGTATAGCAAGAAACGACTTCAAAAGATTCACAAGAATGTCAAAGTTCTTCGTTCTCCAGACCGCCTCTTCACCGGCATTTACCTATGGTACAATATTTGGCCTAAACCCATTTGCTTAACTAATGGCTATGGATCATGTTTTGCCGATCTAATTGTTTCTTTTGACTTTATTCAGGTCACACCATGAGAAGATAGTAATTGTAGATTATCAAGTTTGTTACATTGGAGGATTAGATCTATGTTTTGGCCGCTACGATACTGGAGAACACAAGATCGGAGATTGTCCTCCTTATATATGGCCAGGAAAGGATTATTACAATCCTAGGTAAGATCTTGTACTTGTTTGAATCTATTTTCTTTATAGAATATTTTTAATGAATTGTTGTATCTATTTTCAGAGAATCTGAACCAAATTCATGGGAAGATACAATGAAAGATGAGCTAAACCGGAGAAAATACCCGCGAATGCCTTGGCACGATGTTCATTGCGCTCTTTGGGGACCACCTTGTCGCGATGTGGCTCGACATTTTGTCCAAAGGTGGAACCATTCTAAGGTAATGACATTGTAGACACATTATGGTTTTATAAAAATTCGTTGTTCTAATACATTTTAGTCTTTGTGAAAATAGAGAAACAAGGCACCTAATGAACAAACGATTCCATTGCTAATTCCGCACCATCATATGGTTCTCCCTCACTACTTGGGAACTAGAGAGATTGATATAACCGCGGTGGCTAAACCCAAGGAAGATCCTGATAAACCCATTGGTCATACTAGACAAGACTCCTCATCTGTCTCACCTCCCCAATACATTCCTTTACTTCTCCCGCATGGAACCAATGCTGATTTTGATGGTTCAAAACTAGATCTTAATCGACAAGATGGTCGATGTGACTTTCCTCCGGAAACTCCAAAGGAAAGTGATCAAGACGAGGTTGTGAATGAATGGTGGTGGCAGATTGGGAAGAGAAGTGATTGTGAGTGTCAAATCATAAGAAGTGTTAGCCAGTGGTCCGCTGGGACAAGCCAGCCCGAAGATAGCATTCATCGTGCTTATTGTTCACTTATCGAAAACGCTGAACATTTTATCTACATTGAGGTAAAAAATTAGTCACTGAAATTTTTTTTCATATAATCTTAGATTGATTCTGTGTTCTAATTTCTCTTAATCTTATGGTTTTTTTACTAGAACCAATTCTTCATATCCGGGCTAGAGAAAGATGACACGATTCTAAACCGCGTTCTTGAAGCTTTATACAAACGCATTTTGAAGGCTTATGAAGAGAAAAAGTGTTTCCGCGTTGTGATTGTTATACCACTCCTCCCTGGATTTCAAGGAGGTGTAGATGACTTTGGAGCAGCCACGGTTCGAGCATTGATGCATTGGCAATACCGTACAATCTCTAGAGAAAAAACTTCGATTCTTGACAACTTAAACAATTTGCTTGGTCCCAAGACTCAAGATTACATTTCATTCTATGGTTTGAGATCATATGGACGGCTTTTCAAGGATGGTCCAATATCCACCAGCCAGATTTATGTGCATAGTAAACTAATGATTGTTGATGATCGTATCGCATTGATTGGATCTTCGAATATAAACGATCGGAGCTTATTAGGCTCACGAGACTCCGAGGTACTTCTTTCACATAAACTTATAAAAAACAATTTATGGTTGGTGAGAAATGAAGTTTTGTATTCATTTGAATCTGTTGTGTTTCAGATTGGAGTTGTGATTGAAGATAAAGAATTTGTGGAATCTTCGATGAACGGAGTTAAGTGGATGGCCGGAAAATTCTCATATAGTCTTAGATGTTCTTTATGGTCAGAGCATCTTGGCCTTCAAGTTGAAGAGGTAAATTCTGACATAACAATCACTAATTTTCACTTGAGTCTCTTTCACTCTAAGTTAGGATATTTCGCGTAATTCGCATAAAGAATAGCCAAACCGAATCGAACTAAATCCGAAAATGTTTTTGTATCTTTGTCGGTTCTTCATGTTTTAAACTGAAATATATAGAACCGAACCCGAACCAAAATTTTGAATTAACCGAATGGATTTTAAACTCTTCTAACAAATTACCTAGAACCAAAAGAATAAAACCGAACCGATTATCCGAATGCTCATGCCTATTCCGAAAATTATAAGTATTTTCACTCTTTCTATTTTTTTGCTCTCTTGTCTATAAGAATTCTCAAGCTTCGCTACAAATTTGCAAAAAAAATATCTAAGTGACTCTTTCTCGCAAATTAATTTGCGAAAAACATACAATTTATAGCAAATTCATCGCAAACCACATGTTTTAAAGATTAGTTTCACCATAGTTAACTTCATGGAAACTTATAAAATGCTTTTATTTTTTATATTTTTTTTTGTTAATAGATGAAAATGATAGAAGATCCAATCAAAGATATAACATACAAGGACTTGTGGATGACCACGGCTAAGAAAAACACTAACATCTACGACCAAGTCTTCTCTTGCATCCCTAATGAACATATACCTTCAAGGTTCATACTTCTTTCCTTTTTAAGTACTAAATGACTAGTCTTTTCTTTGATGAATCTAACCCTTTCTCTTGATCACAATCCTTAAACACAGAACTGCATTAAGATTAAATACATCTCTAGTGAAAGATGAAATGGGTCACACGACAATCGACCTTGGCATAGCACCCGAGAGGCTAAAACCATGCGGTAGCGACTCGTGGGAGAGGCTAAAGGAGACAAAAGGACACCTTGTGTGTTTTCCATTACAGTTCATGTGTGATGAAGAAGATCTTAGACCGGGTATCAACGAAACCGAATTTTATACAGCTCCTCAAGTCTTTCACTGACTAGTACGATTCTCTTTAACCGGATTAGGTTAATAGGAGAACTAAGACAATGATCAAGAACTCTATTAGATTGTCTGAAAAAATTCACATGTTTACTTATATTCATATAGATGTTAGTTATAGGAAAGAGGAAATATCCTTTTATTGCTTTCTAGGTTTGCAAATTGTGTGCCGTGTATGGAAGAGATTATGGACCAAAGGTCCGGAGCTCGTAGTATATAACAAAAGAAAAGAAACGAAAGCTGGGTGTATGTATAGTGTGGCCTTATTTGTTTGTGAATAGTTGTGTTATCTCAAACGGTACAATACAATCTTATATTTTTTCATACAATGTTACTAGATTTTTTCAGTATAGATTTTCATATATAAAACCAATTTTATTAGTAAAGTGGTATTGATGAAATGGTTATAATGGTTATAAGTCTACATCTATACGTATTCTTATCAAAGTTAGATTTGGATTTTGCTTAAGATCTAATAGAACTGAACTCTCATAGGCAAGATATATTCAATGTATTTGTTGGTCTATTTACATCACAACATTATATTTTCTCACCCGGAGTTCGACTCCACGTAATTGCAAAATCTCGTATTATAGAAATTGACTATGAATCAAACATTTATGATAGAACCAAACTCTGATAGGCAAGAAAATATTTAATGTATACGCTGGTCTATTTACATCGCAACAATATATTTTCTAGCAATGGTCCTAGAAGGATAGAACGATTACCTAAAGGTCCTAGTTGTGGCCAGGTGAATGAATATGTTGCGATGATGATGATGGAGAATGAAAGAAGAGGCAAATGGCAGAGATATCATCCATGGCGATTCCTCGTCTCTTCTTATTCCAAGCCTTAACCGCTTGTTCGACTAGTCGTTTGGCCGCCTTTGGTCGCTCTTCCGTTGATGAAACAATGTCTATGGCTTCTTGGTTTGATATCACATCCCATACTCCATCAGTGGCCAAGATTACAAATTGGTCTTTATTGGAGATATGTCTTTGAGTGACTTCAGGCACTGAAACCAATCCATACTCTTTGATACAATAGTCTCCAAAGGCTCTAGACATTGCGAGCCCCGGATGTTCCTCTTCCGGTTGCCACACACGATGAACCCCTGGTTCATCGTGGAGGCAGAATACTCGTCCATTGCATTCGGTTATTCGCTCTTCCTCCACTATTTCAATAAGAAAGTTTCTTAGCAAAAGAAACTGAGATTTAGACTATATTTACATTCATAGAATGGCTATGGAACTAACTTGGTAGGTTTGGTTTGAAATCGACGGTTAGTTGAACCGCGGTCAAGCTTCCTTGGTCTGAAACCGAGGCCAAAACGGCACGTGAGTCCCCAACGTTTGCTATATAAATAACTTCACCCTATATCAAGAAACCATTCAAGAACATTGATAAATGAACATAGCAACTTTGTCATAATCTTGAGAGCAGTGGCGGATCTAGAAAATAATTTTAGGTGGGTCAAAATATAAAATTTATTAATATATAATTAAAATTAAAAAAATTTGAATATTGTACGTGAAATTGGGGTGTCATGAAAAATTTATCATTAAAATTACTAAATTTTAATCATTTTGAATGAAAAAAATTGTGTAATAATTTTGGGTAGGTCACTTGACCCACCATTTTCCTTACTAAGTTCGTCCTTGCTTGAGAGATTGTTTTTTTTACCTGTCTCACAATGGTTAAAGTGGTTGTACCGCTATTATATGAATCGATTTTGCGGTGATGTTCAAGCTCTTTATCAACAGCTTCACATGTTTTGAGGTATGAGTGTTTCCAAATGGAAAACCTTTGTAGCTTTTCATCAGATTCCTTAAGGTCTTTTTCGGGTTTTAGTACTAATGTGGCTTGAGATAGAGTCTCTTGCCAGTTGCAAAGTAAGGACAAAGGCATTGAGTTTCTAACTTGTTTAGCTACATAGTGACCCCAAGGACCATGTCCATCGAATATCCCACAAAAGATCATATCTTCTTGACATCCAAATCCCTATTTAGGATAAAGATTAGTGCATAAACGTCTATAAATCGTATACATATGTTATTTGTGTGAGTAGATATGGGAAGAAACAAACGCAAACACAATCTATCGCTTAAAAATGATTTTAAAGACCGCAATTTAAAAATAAATAAATAAATAACAAAATGTTTTTATTGCTAATTTAAAATATATATAAAAGAAAATCGTAAATTTTGTATTTGTTTTGTTTGGACTCATAACCAACGTTAGGATGAGCGGTATGCCGATATGCAAACTAGACATTTTAAGCAATGTGAACTCAGATAATCGCAAAAAGCTTCTATCTTTTGAGTGTGATATCTCTAGAAATAGAGGATGATTCTGAACAAGCTAGATGGACCGTTTCTAAAACTAAAATTTTAAAATAAAATAAAAAATCACAAGCATTCTAAACAATGCAATTGCATATACTCGCATAAAGTCTCAAACTTTTAAGTGGTTAACTAGGGCTGGGCATTTAAACCCAACCGAACCGAATTTAGTTTGGTTAATTCGGTTCGGCTTATTCGGTTATTTCGGTTTTGTTCGGCAACATTTTTATTTTAGTTCGGTTCGGTTCGGAAACAATTTTATTTTACACTATATTAACCGAACCAAACTAGTTACAATTAACCGAAATTAACCAAAGAATCCGAAATTAACCGGAAAAAAACGAGAATAAATCGAAAAAACCGAAAATAAATCGAAAATTGGTCAAAATTTAACTGAAATTAAGATTTTAGAACCGAGTAGACCGAACCGAACAAACCAAATGCCGAACCGAACCGAACTTTGATTCGGTTCAATTCGGCAAAGAAAAAAATCAAAAAAACCCGAAAACCGAATAAATCGAATGCCACCCCTAGTGGTGATAGTCCTAGAAACAGAGGTGAATTCAGAACAAGCTAATCACAAACGCATAAGAAGATAATTACGTAAAGTTTAACCTCCTAAGATAGATTTTTGAAGAGTTTGTGTTACCTCCCAAACAATGGCACAATCT